>CM076570.1:1536085503-1536184975 GCA_034641835.2 Pinus albicaulis | reverse complement strand
TCATCTGCCCTCCAGTGATGTGATGGAGCAGCTGACTACCCAAGATCCACGTGTAGATTTTCATCATGAGATACCCTATTGTACTCATGCTTTTATGGTCCCCCATTGGACCTTTTCTGTGTGGTAGCACCATCGAGTCGCCCTTTTTTAGAGCATCTGAGTTGAGTCATCATCCGTTATGGAGTCTATCTCGAGCCCCTTTATATCCCACTATAGTCCTCCATCCTTCATCGCTTGGTCCCTCTCTTGTGTTGCACATTATGGCCTTCAGTACCATTGTCACCTATCCTCCCTGATATTGTGTCAGTTGCTGCCAAGCCATTCATTCCCCTTATGCTCTAACAAGGGAAGTCATCCATCCGCTACTCAGTATCCCTCATTTCATTATCATCATTAGTGTTCGTTCGTTAGTCGCTCTACTATTTTCTCCCGTGCCTTAGTTGGGGTTCCCTTATTGCCTCACCTATGGCGGACCTACTTTTGTCGACATCAGCTCATTTACTCCAGAAGCCAGGTCTAGGGGGCAGTGTACCTTGGTTCGAGCTCTTTTCAGCATGATCGTGATCTATACACTTGATGGTCCAGTGATGCAGTGTAAGCTATTAGTGATTCCCGGGTGTGTGTGAGATGTCTCAACCCTCATGAGGAGGTGGCCCTACAGGTAGCCCCCCACATGCCTGGATGACTTCTTCACTTCAACCCTTGATGCAGCTCCTCCCATTTGATGATATTGGCCTCAGCCGCTTGCAGCGGCTCTTCGATTTTCATGTATTAGTCAGATTTTGCGAGCCCTTCCCCGTGTGTAGGGGGCATTTGCGTGTATTTGTATCTCATGTACTAAAATATTATTGTATAAGTCCTGAAGGTTATTCCAGGCATAGCATGTATGTGGGATTCATCATTCTATTTTTCTGGCTCCTATTTACGCCAGCATATTCTTCATGGTTTCGTTCCTTCTTTACTGGACTTCCTATTCTTTGTACTTTGTCTCGGCGGGCATAGGTATGCCTCTCCCGCCGCCTTTAGCACAGGTACCACTTCATAAACTAGAGACTTGTTGCACCTGTAAGTCTCACCTCCTCAGGGTCTAGTCCTTTAGCACATTAGACTACCTTACATTTCTCTCTCTCACTTCCCTCTTGATGTCTAGTGATTGAGTTCTTACAACGTACTTCGGTCATACGATTTGCTCCTAACACTCATACGTTGGGGGGCAATCTGTTACACCATTTTTTGGTCATCTAACCTATTATTATTAGATGAACCCAAGTACACCATGTAAGACCAATTTTACCCTAAGTAAAATTTCTTTCACCATATGAAATAACTTATTTGCTTATATTTCCCGGTCATATTTAACCCAAAACAAGGAAATTAATTAAATAAATCCTTATTTATTTATTTTATTTCCTAAGAATAAGTTATTTAAATCATTATTTAAATAATATTCTTAGTTAAATTTGACTAAATCATCCATAAATAATTAAATAAACCATTATTTATTTAATTATATTCCCATCATTTCCCTAAAATGATAAATAAATCATTTATTATTTATAAATAAAGGAATTGACCCAAGTCAAGAATCCTTTTCCCTCCAACAAATATAATAAAACATATGTAGTACTCAACTTAGTGTTCCTAAATTGAGGTCATAAATTGTCAACCAGGGCTAGTAAACTGCTGAAGTGAGGTGCACTATATGTGCCTAGGTATATGTTTCTCAGTACGTTGTGTTTAGTGTTTTTCTAATATCATTTTTAGTTTTATGGTTTTATGTTAAAAGGAAAAGAACTAAGTGTTGGTAAAGAAGTTTTTGGACTACTAAAAATAGAGCAAAACCTATTCTAAACTATGTATGGCACTAAAGAATAGAAAATACAAATCTTGATAATGACTCATAACTTAAGGGAAATAAATCATAACATGAACTCATCCAATTCATTCATCAAAAATATGTTGGAATAGCTTGAGAAAAGGACAAGTTTAATGCAAATGAGGTTCTTCTAAGTAAATGCAACTTACAATATCACAAAAATCTCATCCATGATTAGAGTTTGTTGGAACACAATTGGAAAAGATGATTTGTAACATAGTAAGGTAGTAAGAAACTCTTCTCTAAAGTAACCTATAATAATACTTTGAGTTAATCACTCTAAAGCTTAAATTGTCTTTCACTATTCTCATTCGAAAGTTAGAGATTTTCTAGAATAGTTTTTGGGAAAAAGGCTTATTTGTGAAATTGCAAAAGATTGCAGAACAATCAAGGCCTTAAACTGATATCACTAATTCCTGTCCATATGATGATGCATTAATAGAAAGTCAGAACAAGAGTAGTTTGTAAATAATGAAGGCCGTGAAGTCTAATTTTGACAGTTAATACAACTTAAAGAACAATGGATAACACTGAACTAGAATGCAATTGATCAAACTTGAAACACAGTGATCACAACTAAACTAGAATGCCATTAACCTAACTTGAAATACAGTGAACTGGAACTGAACTAGAATGCCACTAATCTAACTTGAAATACAGTGAACAAAGTTGAACTAGAGTGCCATTATCAAACTTCAAATATAGTGACAGAATTAAACTAGAGTGACATCTACCTCCGGAGTATTTCAACTGAACTAAAATGAAACTAATTCTATGAAATACTACAACCCTATCTCGTTCAATATGAGTGATATTTTGGAATAGTTTGTAAAAACAAGTCTGGTTGTATCATTCAATGCAAATGAGCATAAAACATAAAGTTTCGGAAAAAAATGCAATTAACTCCTAAAATACTACAGTTATATCTCATCCAATGTTAGTGGTATTTTGGAATAGTTTGTAAGGATAAGACTGATTGTGGCATCCACTGCAAGTAAGTATAAAAACACAAAGTTCAGAAAATTGATTAAACTAGGAATGAAACAAGGCTAAGTTACTTATCTAAACCATATGAACAAAGCTTCTCAGGTAGCAGGGGCCCTCTACCACTGGATTAGCACGCAAATCTACTCAAGATTGACTCATCTCTTGCAATAAAGTGATGCTTCTTTCATTAAAAGGGGAAAATACTTTAAAACAGAGTATTACGGTCTTCTGAGATCTAGCAACAAAACAAAATCTAGCTAGTTGTCTCTCGGTCTCCCGAGCCATACTTATAACAAAATTACATAAATGTCTTTGAGATAACATAGGGATAAGTGTCTTTCCAAATTAAAATCAAATTAGGACTCTGGTGAAAGCCTCGTATTCTTCTTAAGGACATCTGTACAGTCCTTGTCCTAGTAGGAATTTGCTTCCTATTTTTTATCTCTTCCACGTGCATAACCACCTGTAGACTCAAGCTCAGACTTCATGGAGAGAAAGAAATGATGGGGGAGTGATGTGGAATACGACCATATGCGTTTTTCCTTGAGGTGACACCTGGAACCTGCGTGAACATGAAGATAGTTGCGGAATAGGCGACTGGCTACAGAATGACTGCGTTCTGTAGCCGAGTCTAGTCAAAAATTACTACAACAACAAAATCATGAAAACATAGAAAGTTAGTCATTATATACATTCTTAAAGTAATCCTAATCAATCCTATTGATCATTCAAGCCTGTAATTGATGAGGGACAAAGGAAATGAAGTGAAATGTGGTGGAAAAGAACGACATCTTTGGGGCTCGACATACCCCCACTGTACGGCTTTTGCATGTCCTCATGCAACTAATCCATTTACTCTGAGACCTCTGCTAGGACATCTAGGCCCCTTATTCTACTTTTCCTGACAGTCAATGGCCTCCTGGGCTTCCTTATGATCAACTTGAATCTCAAATTTGTAAGTGCCCTGCTTAAATTTTTGTTTTTCTTCTTCAATTTTTCACTGGCCTTGTACAAATTTTTCATTTTTAGAGACAGAGTTGTATTCATATCACCTTTCAGCTTAATCTGCTCCCTTAAAATTTCATTCTCATTCTTGATATGCCTATTGAGCACTTCTAACTCATATTTGTCTCTTCTTAGTACATCAATTGCAGATTTTGGTGGGCTAGGAGTTCTGTCTCTACTTTCCAAAGCTCTCTTTTCTAATGTCTCAACATAATTATAAATTTGTTGTTGTGCTGGGTCTATCTCTGGAGCTCCTTGATCAAGATCCTCTTCATGTTGGTACTCAGGTGATCTAGCAGTTGGTGTCTCTTCATCCTCAATGTTTATGACTCCCATTTGTTTAATCCCTGTTTTCTTCAATATACCTCTAAGTCTGTGGCTTTGTCTTGGTTGAGATGGTCCTTCACCTCTCTCCTTGGCATACCTTCTTATCATCTTTTCCTCTTTAAGCTGCTTCATAATTTCAGTCAATTTATCATAAATTTTCTCTTCATTGTCCTCTTGTATAGACTTACCAGTTTTAGTTTCAACAGCTTCAGAAATTTTCCTTCTCCTGCTTCTTCTTGTAGGTTTGCTTTCAGGTGGAGATTTCTTGGGTTTTTCAAAGTGGTTCCTCACTAGAAACTCATCCCAATTATCTCTCATTTTTCTCAAATGATGTTCAATTAGGATTTTGACTAAACCATGGTGATACAAAGTGGTTTCTAGAAATTGAACCCTCTTTTGAACATTAGAGGCCATTCTTTTCAGACTATGAAGTAGGAAAAAGGGAAAATTGATTTCTTCATCTAAGAAATGTATCATTAACCGAATATGATAAACATAGAGGGTATCAAATCTTCCTTCACAAGTGATAAATTTTTGCAAAATGAGTAACAAATTCCTCCATTTATTCTTCAGTGCCGAGCTAGGAATACCTTTCTTAAAAATGGAAACATCCATACCTGGTGTTTTAAGTATTTGCCTCCATGCCTCATTATGAAATTCCCTATTTTTGAACCAGCGTTCTCCTTGTCTGGGTAATTCCGTTGCTTCTGCAATGAAAGCCTCTGTAATAGTGAATTTAATATCTCCTATTTCAACCTCTGCTCCATTGAAGGACCGTGCAAATGTTTTGGTTACCTCTTTATGAAAACCATTAAATTTTTCCAAAAATTGTAACCACCCAGCTTGTTGTAGCATTTCTCTGATTTGTGGATAACCTTCCAAGTACTTGGTTCCAAATAGTTCGAATCTTACTATGAGACCCATAGCTTCCTTTCTCAACCTTCAAATTACTGCTCCTCTAATCACGGTGAAAATGGCTGTTAAAAAGATGTTTTTACTCCAAAGATGTTTTCTATGTTTCACAGACCGGAATGGCTAAGAATTGGCTACGGAAAGAAATGATATGGAGTGGTTATGAAATGAGTATAATACGGTGAGGATGATTCACACGGATTAATGAGTTGAGAGCTATCACGGAAGAAAATACCGCGGAAAAATTCTCGTGTAAATTTCAAAATCATCACTAAATGCTTCAGCTAGTGACGTGACTAATTAGGTCACTTCAGTACTTAACCGTTAAGTTTTAAATGATGATTTGGAATGGTGGAGTGAAAGGGATTTTGTCCAAAGTTTTTATGATAGGTTTGATAGGCATGATCAACATGACTAATTAAAATAACTTTTTGAATCATACATGACTTAACTATGCTAAAACTTTCATGATCTGTCACCATAATAATTTCATAACTTTTACCTTTGCCTTTCCTTTGATTTTATTTTTTTTGGTTTTGATATGCCTTGTCCTCCTTTGAAAATCATTTAGCTTCAATCCTCATAACTCCCTTGATTTTTCTTGTTGTCTTGGATATGAAGGATCAATTTGCTACTAAATCAAGTGATTACTGGATAGTGCCTTCAAGATCTCTACCTGCAGAATTTCCGACTGGCTGCAGAATGTCTAACTGGCTGCAGAATGTCTGACTGATTGCAGAAT
The DNA here is from genome assembly GCA_034641835.2 of Pinus albicaulis. Classification (NCBI taxonomy): domain Eukaryota; kingdom Viridiplantae; phylum Streptophyta; class Pinopsida; order Pinales; family Pinaceae; genus Pinus; species Pinus albicaulis. The sequence goes on along the minus strand of CM076570.1, from coordinate 1,536,179,126 downwards.
GTACCTGTAGAAGTCTTGAAACATGGAATGGAATGGTTTGAAGCATGGATGGAATGTTGTATGAAATGGATAATTAAATGGGGTGTAATGGAGCAGGAGTGAAATGGATTAGAGATGTAAAGTGGAGTGAAGTATGAAAAGTGGCCTGCAACTTATGATCTGTATTATTCAATTGCAGAAAGAAATCAATCTTAAAACTTTGAGATGGAAATGAGGTGGACCATGGAATGAAATGAATGAAGTATGGATGAATGAAATGAAATGGAGTATGGATGAATGGAGTGAAATGGATATGAATGAATGGAGTGAAATGGATCATAAGTGGAATGTGAATCACTTATGATTTTATGATAGCTGCTTGCAGAAAAAGAACAAACTTGAAAAGCTAAAGTGTCAGAAAGATTTTGATTTTCACTCTATCTTTTCTGTATAAACATGCTAATCAAAGATTAGTTTTCATGTTTATACTTTATTTTATTTATTTATTTATTTTTATTTTTTTCAAATATCTGACTTCAGAAAATTCAGTTAAGTTGATGAAGAAGAAAAATTATTCTTCACTAACTTCACATCACTATTTTCTTGGAATCTCTTGACAAATTCTTCTCTTGAAAGTGGCTTATGATACAGCTTCAATCTATGACCATTTACAAGAAAAGTGACATTTTTTTCATCTATTGTCCTGATTTTTATTGCTCCATTGTCAAAAATCTTCATAATTTCATATGGTCCAAGCCAATGTGTTTGGAATTTACCTTGAAAATCCTTGAACTTTGAGTCAAACAAGAGGGCCCAGTCACCTTCTTTGAACTTCTTTTCCTTGATGTACTTATCATGCCATCTAGTCCTTTGCTGCTGGACTATATTTGTTCTCTGGACTGCATCCTGTCTGATCTCATCCAATTCATTAATCTGCTCCAATCTGTGCTTTTGTGCCTCTGTTAGATCAAGTCCTAGCTGAACTGCCATTTTAAAATTTTGAATCTGAAACTCTATGGGAAACAAAAATTGTTTTCCATAAACAAGTTCATAAGGGGTATGACCTGTTGTGCTTCTCCATTTAGTTCTATAGGCCCACAAGGCTTCAGGATGCCTGTCTGCCCAATCTCTTCTATGTAAATGAGCAGTCTTTGTTAGGATCCCTTCAATAACCTTATTAGTAGATTCCACTTGACCATTTGCTTGTGGATGATAGGGAGTAGATTTTCTGTGTCTGATTTTGTACCTCTCCATCATTTTTTCCACTAGCCTTGATGTGAATTGAGCTCCTTGATCTGTAACAATTTCCCTTGGGACACCAAAACGAGTAAAAATATCCTCAAAAAGAAAATTAACTACAGATGCTTCAGTAGCAGAAAGTAATGGCTTAGCCTCTACCCATTTGGTAACATAATCAGTGCAAACTAATATATATTTCTTTTGTCTTGATGGAGGACTAATAGGTCCTACAAAATCTAAAGCCCATTTCTCAAAAAGTTCAATATGTACCTGAGGCTGCAATGGCATCTCACCTGAAGGAGAAGGTTTCCCTACTCTTTGGCAACTGTCACACCTTTTGACATACTCTTTAGCATATTTAAAAAGGGATGGCCAATAGTATCCTAAATGAAGGACCTTATAAGCTGTCCTTTTATCAGCAAAGTGTCCGCCACAAGGTTCATCATGACATGCCTTGAGGATCTCAGGCATCTCATCTTCCCTAACACATCTCCTAATGATAAAATATGGACCTGTTTTTTATAACTCATTAGCAACCCATGAATATTTTGCACTGTCATAAATGATCTTTCTTTTGTCTCTTGCATTTATTATTGAAGGAAATTTCCCTGAAACTAAATAATTAGCAATGTCAGCAAACCAAGGAGTTTGGGTAGAAATTGCAAAAAGATATTCATCAGGAAATTGATCTTCAACTGGAGTGTCATCTTTGATGTTTTGGAGTCTAGATAGGAAATTAGCTACTGTGTTTTGTTTTCCAGGCCTATCTAGAATGGTAATGTTGAATTCTTGTAAGAGCAATAACCATCTTATGACTCTGCCATTAGTAATTGATTTTTTCATTAAGTATCTAATTGCAGAATGATCAGTGTGAACAAAAGTTTCATAGCCCGTTATATAGTGTCTAAATTTGTTTATGGCATGAACAACAGCTAAAAACTCTTTTTCAGTTACAGTATAGTTTAACTCTGCAGGAGTCAAATTTTTACTGGTATAGTAGATGGCATAAGGAATCAGGTCTTTTTGTCCCAATAATGCTCCTAGAGCTGTATCTGAGGCATCTGTTGAAATATGAAAAGGTAACTTCCAGTTAGGTCCCCTTAAAATAGGTGCTTCAGAGATTTTTGTTTTCAGGGTCTCAAAGGCTAACTGGCAATCAAGATTCCACTTGAATTCACAGTCTTTGGTAAGTAATTTGAAAAGTGGAGATTCTATCTTGGTGAAGTTTTCTATAAACCTTCGATAATATCCTATAAATCCTAGAAAACTCCTAACATCTTTTTGACAACTTGGAATAGATAAGTTAGAGATGACTTCAACTTTTGACTCATCAACTCTAATCCCATCCCCTAAAATGTGATGTCCTAAAACAATTCCTTCAGTAAACATCATAAAACACTTCTCATGAATTAGTGAAAGATTTGCTTCTTTACATCTCTTTAAGACTTTTTCCAAGTTTGCTAAGGCTTCTTCAAATGTGTTTCCATAAACTGTGAAATCATCCATATATACCTCTACACAATCATGTATTAGATCTGAAAAGATTCCTAGTACTGCCCTTTGAAATGTTGCAGGTGCATTTCATAATCCAAATGGCAATACTCGGTAAGCATAGGTACCCCAAGGACAGGTAAATGTGGTTTTGTCTTGATCTTCCAGTGCTACTTGGATTTGATTATAACCACTAAACCCATCTAAAAATGAGAAGTACTTTTTGCCAGCTAATGTGTCTAACACCTGATCTATGAAGGGTAAAGGAAAATGATCTTTAAGAGTAGCTTTGTTTAATTCCCGGTAGTCAATACATACCCTCCATTTACCATTTTTCTTTGGCACAATTACCAAAGGAGAAACCCACTGACTATCTGAAATGGGATAGATAAAGTTGACATTTAACAATTTCTGCAATTCTTCTTTAACAATCTCCCTAAGGTTTGGATTCATCCGTCTCTAAGGTTGTCTGATTGGTTTACAATTTTCCTCTATGTAGATGTGATGAGTGCAAGTCTTAGGGTTTATCCCTTTCATATCAGTGTACTCCCATGCATATGCAGAAGAATGTCTCTGTAAGATCTTGACTAGCTCTTCTTGTTGAGATTTCTCTAGGTTCTTGTTTATGTTTAAAGTTTTGCCTGGAAATATCTCAATTGTAGAGCTACCAAATTTATCCATGGAATAGAGAGACATCTGCCTTGATGACAAAAACTCAATGTTGGATTCTTCTTGAAATTGTTCATGTTTATATTCCGAAGAGGATTCAAAGTTTTCCAAGGTATTCAGAATTTGGCTATCTTCACTAATTTTTGAAATTGTGAAGAGAGGTTGTAAGTCTTCTTCATCCTCTATCCATTGAGTATCATCTAATTCTGTAATTGTTCTTGCTGGAGGATACAAGGTAAATTTCTTGGTTGAAATACCATCAGAGATGTACATATCACCGGATCTACAACTAATGAAAGCATCAGCTGTAGCTAACCAAGGTCTTCCTAATATAATAGGATGCCCTCCTAGATTATTCTTAGGAGTTAGGATCATAAAATCCACAAGATACTCCCAAGAATCTAGGGACACTGGAATGTCTTCTATTACCCCATCAGGTTTGATCACAGATCTGTCTGCTAATTGTAATAATGTGGGTGTAAAAATAATATTAGGAAGTTTCAGTTTATCCATGATTTGTCTACTCATAATATTGATTGCTGCTCCTAAATCAATAAGTGTGTTTTGGATCTCAGTTCCATTGATGTGAATTTTAACAACTGGATTTCCTGGGTCTAGATACTTTGGAATAGCAATCTTACCCATCATGATATTTGCTATTTTTCCTGCCAGTTGAATTTTCTTTATCTCTCTTATTCTTTTTCTTGTTTTCTTCATGCTCAACTCCTTTATTGTCTTTGCTAAGATTGGAATTTCCTTGATGGCTTGCAATAATGGGATCTTAATACAAACATTTTTCAGCTCATCTAGGAAATCATAATTAGGCACCATAATTTTTTTTTCTACACCCCTATCAATTTGTAATATTTCTGGGAAGGGAGGTGTAGAAGTGGATGTTGATGGATGCTCTAATATAGGAGTTGAAATTATTGGTTCTTTTTGTTTTGATTTTTCAATGTTTGAGTCTTGGAAAGTTGTGTTCTCTTCAAGATTTTTATTTACCCGTAGAGAATCTTCCTCAGAATTGTCTTGCTCTTGTATGATTACAGAAGGTTTCCTCTTTTCAAGTATTCTTCCAGACCTAAGTTGAACATCACTAAGGTCTAAAGGAGTGATCAAATAAGTTGGAAAATGTTGGCCTTCTATCATGTATGTGTTCTGAGGATTTTTATTGTTGGGGTTTGGTATGGGTTGGGCAGGCAACTGATTTGTTTTCTGAGGAAATGGTAATGGAAGTGGTTGGTTTTGATGTTGTGGATTTTTATAATTTTGCTGAGGATTTTGTTGAGGAGGGAAATGTGGATATGGTGGATAGGATGGTGGATATTGGTAATACTGAGAGTATCTTCCATAGGGATTTTGTGCTCCTTGTGCCCAAGTTTGTGATTGATTTTGAAATTGGGGCCAAGGTTGCTGCCAAGAATTCCAATTTTGTGGGGGTTGATTATACATCTGATCATGGAATCCTTGTGTTTGAGGTCCTTGCCAAGGCCTTCTAGAGACAAAATTGAGAGATTTTGTGGAATTTGTAGGAGTTTCTTCTTGAAAGACAGCTTTAAGACCAGGAAGTGAAGGACAAATCTTGGTCTCATGTTTTTCTGAACAAATTACACAAGTCTCCACAACTTTGGCATCCAAAGGGCACTCTCTCAAGGCATGTTTCTTTCTACATTTGGGACAAAATATTGCTAAGGCATCAGATTCAACTTTTTGCTTGTTTTGTAACTTAAGGGTGTCTATCTGTTCACTAAGACTCCCCAAGATATCATATTTGAATTCATCAAGCATATGTCCTATTTCTGCCCTACTTACTGTCCCAGAAGCAGACTTACTTGCCCTTGCAAGAGCGGGGTCTCTTGGTCCTTTTACAGTTTTAGATTTCCCTCTTGAAAGGTTGATACATAATTCAGTTATTTCAGGTAATGTGAGCTGAGATATATCCCCTTTTCCCATCATGTTAAGGATATCTAACCATTCATCCCTAATTGTCTTCAACAAGAGAGCTTTCAAAGTGTCTTGGTCTAGGTTTTCCATTTTTTCTCTTTTGATGTTGTAGTTAAATCTCTCCAACAAATCTTCCAAATTTTCATCTTCTTTTTGTAGCATTTTAAACACTTCCTCCTTATGGTTGACTGGCATACAGTAATCCAAATACCTTTCTAGAAATTCTTGTTTCATGTCTTCCCATGTCCTAATAGAACTATTGATCAAACTCATGAACCATTTTAATGCTGCTCCTTTCAATGTTGAAGGGAATAGTTTAAGTTTTTGAGCATCTTGTAAGTAGTCATAGGTTCTACATAGGACTTCAAATTCAAATAAGAAGGTTTCAGGATCTTCAGTTTTAAGTCCATAAAATTTTGGAAGGACAGAGGGTGAAATTTTTTTCATAGTTGCATTGGTTTCTTCATCTACTATAGGAAACCCAAAAGAGCTTCCCATTTCTCTTCTACCTCTTCCTCTGCCTCCTTCTCCTTCTACACATCTACCTCCTTCTCCTCTACCTCTACCTCTACCCCCTCCAAATAGTGTGTGTTCTCCATTAAAGACTCCTCCTCCCCCTTCTTCTGCCATAGTTGATTCTTTTGTGGAAGTGGAAAAGTTTGTGTTTCTAGCAGGGGTCCTTGAATCTTCTTCTAAGACAGGTTCAATGGATGAGGTGGAAGGTATTTCTAATGGAATATCTGATCTTAAGTCCTCTGGTAGTCTAGGATCAGTAAAGGATGGAATGTGGGTTTGAGTTAAAGGTGTGCTGGCTCTTGGTCTTAGTGAAACAAGTGGTGTTCTAGGAATCAAGCTCCTGCTTCTTATGAATCTACCCCTTGAGTCTTTTTCCCTACGCATGTCATTGTTTTTGGGAGGTAAGAAACAAGGCTACCTAGTTACACTTCCCCGCCAACGACGCCAAAATGTGTGCTCAACTTAGTGTTCCTAAGTTGGTATCATAAATTGTCAACCAGGGCTAGTAAACTACTGAAGTGAGGTGCACTATATGTGCCTAGGTATTTGTTTCTCACTACGTTGTGTTTAGTGTTTTTATGATGTTTTTGGTTTTATGGTTTTATGTTAAAAAGGAAAAGAACTAAGTGTTGGTGAAGAGAAGTTGGTTACACTAAAATAGAGCAAAACTTATTCTAAACTATCTATGGCACTAAAGAACAGAAAATGCAAAGCTTGATAATGACTCATAGCAAGGAAATAAATCATAACATGAACTCATCCAATTCATTCATTAGAAATATGTTGGAATAGCTTTAGAAAAGGACAAGTTTAATGCAAATGAGGTTCTTCTAAGTAAATAACAACTTACAATATCACAAAAATCTCGTCCATGATTAGAAGTTTGTTGGAACACAATTGGAAAAGATGATTTGTAGCATAGTAAGAAACTCTTCTCTAAATTAACCTATGACACTGAGATTAATCCACTCTACAACTTAAATTGTCACTACTAAGCCTCATTCAGAAGTTAGAAATCTTTTGGAAATTTTTTGGGAAAAAGGCTTATTTGTGAAATTGCAAAAGATTGTAGAACAATCAAGGCTTTAACTAATATCACTAATTCCTGTCCATGTGATGATGCATTAATAGAAATTTAGAACAAGAATAGTTTGTAAATAATGAAGGCCGTGAAGTCTAATTTTGACAGCTAATACAACTTAAAATACAATGGATAACACTAAACTAGAATGCAATCGATCAAACTTGAAATACAGTGACCACAACTAAACTAGAATGCCATTAACCTAACTTGAAATATAGTGAACTGGAATTGAACTAGAGTGCCACTAATCTAACTGGAAATACAGTGAACAGAGTAGAACTAGAGTGCCATGATCAAACTTGAAATATAGTGACAAAGCTGGACTAAAATGAAATCAACCTCCGGAGTATTACAACTGAACTAAAATGCAACTAATTCTCTGAAATACTACAGCCCTATCTCATTAAATATGAGTGAAATTTTGGAATAGTTTGTAAAAACAAGTCTGGTTGTATCATTCAATGCAAATGAGCATAAAACATAAAGTTTCGGAAAAATTCAATTAACTCCTAAAATACTACAATTATATCTCATCCAATGCTAGTGGTATTTTGGAACAGTTTGTAAGGATAAGACTGACTATAGCATCCACTGCAGGTAAGTATAAAAACACAAAGTTCAGAAAATTGCTTAAACTAGGAATGAAACAAGGCTAAGTTACTTATCTAAACCATATGAACAAAGCTTCTCGGGTAGTAGGGGTCGTCTACCACCAGATTAGCATAAAAATCTCCTCAAGATCGACTCAACTCTTGCAATAAAGTGATGCTTCTTTCATTAAAGGAGAAATTCTTCAAAAAAAACAGAGTATTACGGTCTTCTAAGATCTAGCAACAAAACAAAATCTAGCTAGTTGTCTCTCGGTCTCCCGAGCCATACTTATAATAAAATTACATAACTGTCTTTGAGATAACATAGGGATAAGTGTCTTTCCAAATTAAAATCAAATTAGGACTCTGGTGAAAGCCTCGTACTGTGCTTAAGGACATCTGTACAGTCCTTGTCCTAGTAGGAATCTGCTTCTTAATTTTGATCTCTTCCACGTGCATAACCACCTGTAGATTCTAGCTTAGACTTCGTGGAGAGCAAGAAATGATGGGGGAGTGTTGTGGAATACGACCATATGCATTTTTCCTTGAGGTGACACCTGGAACCTGCGTAAACATGAAGATAGCTGCGGAATAGGTGACTGGCTACAAAATGGCTGCATTCTGTAGCCGAGTCCAGTCAAAAATTACTACAACAACAAAACCACGAAAACATAGCAAGTTAGTTATTATATACATTCTTAAAGTAATCCTAATCAATCCTATTGATAATTTAAGCCTATAATTGGTGAGGGACAAAGGAAATGAAGTGAAATGTGGTGGAAAATAAGGACATCTTTGGGGCTCAACAAAACATTCCTAAAGGGAGGTTCTAGAATTCGACTAATAATATTTTATTCATGCACCGAGTTCTAGACCGCCCTAATATTTTGTTATAAATAGAAGGGTTTTCCCCATTCATTAGTCACCTCCATTGCATTAGATCACTCTGGATCTATACTTGGTCACTTTCTCCATTTTTTCCTTGTAAGCTCCCTTTGAGTTCTATGTTTGTCTGGGTTTTCTACACCAATAAGAGAGAGAAATTTTAGATCTGAAATGTTGAGGACTTTCAAGAACCCATCCCATTGAGGAGAATGGGAAAACACCTTTCTTGTTTTCCTCTCAGGTGCCCCTTTTCAATATAAAATAAAATTTATTTCAAATACATTTTTCTTGTCTTGTCTATTGGATGCATGGTGCCACATTTTACTTTATCTGCATAATGTCTTTTATGCTTAGATCTAGATTTGTGCAGCATTATTTGGATCACCTAAATTGCAGATTCAAAGATATTTGGAAGCCATAATCGATGTTAGGACTATTTGTTATGCGTAGCTAAAGTTATATTTTACGACGAAAGATTCATACTAACAATTGCTTTCTGCCTTATTTCCTTATTCTGCACTGTTTTCTTCCTTGTTTGATGCATTGGTACCATGATATGATGGTGAAGGATTATTTAAAGGTGATGAAGCAGGAGGATAATCTTGATGTGAAGGACTGTGAGTGGATGGTGAGGTGGAAGAGTCATCATGAGGTGAGGGAATGTGAGTGGATGGAGGAATGGGAGGATGAGAAGATGAAGGGGCATCTTGATGCTAATGGACTTGTGGAGAAGTTAATACCTCATTTGAAATGGAGTTCTCCGATGGAATACCTTTCTGTTGCAGTTGGTGCATAACAACCATTTTAATAAGAGAGTGATGGAAGAGGCTTTGCATTTGGTGAGGATAGTCTCTCTTTTGTACAATATAGGACATTTTTTTAATGCTTTTGTAGAGGTAATAGGGTAGGTGCAACATCCTCACCCTAGTAAAGTGCATAAGAAGTCTGATGTGATAGGAGTAAATGTGGGAGAATCCTCCTTCACATGTGAAATAATTCATGATAATTCTCATCATAGGCACATATCTATCAATCAAATGTGAGAAAGGAAAGATGGATTTGTTGTGGTCTTTGTATCTAGGCTTTAGGTAGGGTTCAAAGTAGCTCATGTCTAGATTGGCCTGCTTGAACCATTTCTCACCCACACTTGGTATGCCTGTGGCATTGGAAATAACATCAATAGATAACTCAAAAGTGACCCCTGCAAGGTTAACTTGTTTGTCATGCAAGTTAATAATAAATAGCCTAGTTAGCTCAGGGTGGTTTTTCAACTGCTGCACCTTTTCACAAAAATCAAAGCATCCCACATGCTTGAAACATAAAACAGTAAGAGAATATGTCATTAGTTCCCTTGTGTTAGGGGGTTCAAATATACTGATCTTTCCACCTTTGTGCTCATGCCTCCTTGGCATTTGAGGCTCTCCACCACTGTCACTGTCTCCCTCTCTTGACATTTTGAAAAATCTGCTTTGAGAAAACCCTAGGACAATAAATGGAAATAAAATGAAGGGATGGTGATGAAAAAGCCAGCTTTGCAAGTGAGCGAGATGAGTGAATGAGGGTATAAGTGTATGAGAATGAGTGATAGGCTAACAATTCAATGATAACCCTCTGCTGACATTTGTTTAAACTCTGTTTTGAAATACTTTTGGGCTGATGTCAATTTGATATGAAGGAGGGCAATAGAATGTCAGCCTTTGCAAGTGGAGGGACTGATTGAATGAATGGAATGTGTATAGGGATAACTTAGGTGAATAAACAACCTTGAAGCAATGTAACCCCTCTGTTTATCACTGATTGTATTTACAAGTAGATGAAAATAATGGTAAACATTGATGTCAAGTTCAAGCCTTATTGTGTGATTTAGGGTTTCAATTTCTTTTAATCACAAATCATAAAAAATGCTTGAAGATGGGATTAGGGAATCCACTTACCATTCATCAGTTCCTTGCAGGACCTTGGAGTAATCTTGAAAGAAATTTAAGGTAGATTGAGTGGTGGTTTTGCTTGGAAATCCCTCCTAGCTAAGGGCGCAGTGCCTGAGCTGAGGTTGCATCGCCCAATCCTAGGCGCACAACGCTCAAGTTTTTCTTCACCGGGTAGCTGTCGGGAAAGAGCACAACGCTCTACCAAGTCTGCAATGCTCAGTTCTAAGCACACGGTGCCAGTGTAAAACACACAGGGAGAAATTGTCAAATGCATAACGCCAGTTTCCAGGGGCGCAACGCCAGCCTAAGCGCACAACGACAGAAGACATTGCCCAAATTCAACTTGAAAACTAAAAAAATTCTCTCCTTGAATTCTTCTAACTCTTTTGCAAGGCAACAATGATTTTTTTGAAGTGCAAAATGACCTTTTATAGGCTTGAGAATTAGATTTGACAATGCAAACCCACTTTCCTAATGTTTTGAGCCTCTTTCTATCTTTCACTGATATTCTTTGACTTTTTTCTTGTAGGTGACTGAAAACACTAACTTGGCTCTGCTTTTACTCCTTGAGGCATAAAAAGTTCATTTTAACACCTTTGTGATTTAGCCACATATCAATTTCTTCAACTTCTTGTGTAATATCCACCATGAAACTCACCTTAACTTTTCACCCTTTTTCACTAACCTTTTTACACTGCTTGCATGTAGGTGACTGAAATGATGATTTGGACTTTTCCCTTTGTTCCTTGAGGCATGCAAAATTGATTTTGACACCTTTAGGATTCAAACACAAGGCCGCATATTTAAAACCCCTTTTGTTCCCACCTTAAAACTCAACTCATCTCTTTTGCTCATTTGGTCATGGCAAACTCATTTTTTATAAGTCTGGGATTTGATCACATAATGACATCTTCAGAATCCTTCCTTTTCTTTCACCATGGGGTTTAACTTCATCATTTCACCTTCTCTAGTCACTTTTCCAAAACCCTAGGCATGTTTGGAGTGATTTAAGAAAATCATCAGTGTTATCTTCTAAGTTCTCTATAGCCCTTTCAAGTTCATTCATTTCTGTCTAGTACACCTCACCTTTTTCCCTATTTAATCAATATTTTTGACAAAATTTCTTCATGTTTGGTTTGGTGTGCTTCCTCTAGGTCATTCTGCATTTGATCACTGTTTGGCACTATACTTGGACCATCAAGCTCAAAAAACCTAATTATCTACAAGAATAAATGATGCATGTCTTCCTTGCTGCAATATGTCTCCTTCAAGAGCAGACCACCTACCTCATCAGTACTTTCTACTGATAGACCTTTTAACACTCCTGCAGAAGTGTCAAAGTTTACATTTACCTCTTGCAGACCTTGAACTTGATAAGGTAGTCTTATTTGGAAACTCTTTAGGTATTTCTTGAATAACCTTGTCTCAACATTCTATTACATTTGAGCTAGATTCTAACAAATAAAAACAGTGTTTGAAACAACAATGATGACCTTGGAACATATGAAACCCTAATTTACCTAGTGGGATGTTTCTTTGACCTAATTTTGGCTAAAACTTGGCTTGGGGACCTCTAGTGAAAAATAGAGTATTTGTCAAAGTGTTGTATTGAAGATCCAAAATCCAATGTACTTGATTTATCTAAAGAGCCTACATAGATAGTTTTGAAACCTTCAATGCTTGAGGACCTTGGGGAACATGGGAATGAATAGGCTTATAGGAAACCCTAGAGGGAAAGTGGGGTTTATGGGCAGGGAAAAATAGGCCAATGAAGTTATAGGTAGGGAAGGAGGATGAAAATGATAGGTAAAAGCCCATAAGGAGTTTGTAGGAGTGACAGGGTGACCATGGAATGGAAAGCTGATGAAATAGTGAAAAATTTTCCATAGGGATAATGAAGGCAGTGAGATTTCTAAAACTCACAATTTTCAAGGAAGGTTGTTTTCAGAAATCTAGAACAAATCTTTAGTCATCTACAGGTAATGAAAAATATTGATGACTAACAGAGATAATGCATGAAAATGTGGGATGCATGAAGCAAATTTAGGGACTGAAATTGTGTTCATGAGTCCATGAGTATTGGTGCAATAGTTTCTAAGCTTGAGAAAAGTGATTCTATCATATAATGTTGATTTTTTTTGTTAAGGAGCAAGTAATTGAAGTATTGGGATTTCCTAGTTAGTGTGAAAATTGTATGGAATTGTTTATATATGGAAGGAAGTTTTTCATTAATACCTAGTGGGTTATGACAAAGACAAGAATCCTTCAGAATGAAAAGGTTGATAAAATCTTTGTAATGCATCCATGAGTTACTATGGTATGATTTTTTCACGAAATCCATATTATGAATCATGATGGTACACATGCTTGGTGCATTGATTGCATGCATGTTTGTATTAGACATTCAATTGCATGATTAAATGTCATCGAAAGAAATAGTTTATAATAAATTTGAGGAATTTTTGAATGGTGTAAGGAGTAGCATGAACCCCTCATCCTACAAAGAAAAATGGAAGCTAATTACTCATGAATTAAGAGATATGTATCTTTCTATTTTTACATTTGGGTTGTTGAATAAATGTTTGAATACATTATGGAATGCTTGGAATGATTATGATACAAATAAATAATTCAATGATATCTTAATTTCATTTTTTTTAAATAATTTGAAAGTGATTGAATTATTATGTGCATGATAATTTTGAGATCGCTTGAGGGAATGTTATAAATATTGTAATCAAAATATTTTATGTATTAAAACTTACCACTATTTGGCTTATTGAAAGTACAAATTGTAATTGAGATCATCTTGGTTATGACAATGAAGGTTGAGTAATACCATATGAAAGTGTTAAACATTGTGAGAAGAATCTCAAAATTATGAAATATTACTCGTATATGAAGAATCTTTGGAAAATAAAAGAAAAAGGAAGAGTATTTGATTTAAATTATTATGATTGATCTCATGAAAATTGTATGTTTGTGATATAGGTGAGATGACATTTTATCTAGGAAGGATAGATGATGGTTGTGAAGTTGAAAATCCCAGGGAAAACGCCATTGTGGTGACATTGGAACTTGATGACATACATTGATCACCATGAGTTATGTTATAAAAAATGTGTTGTTATTTTTAGAGCAAGGAAGTGGGGTTCCTTGGCCATAAGAATTTGTAAGTCTTGAAACTCTTCCTATGCAAGGAAGCCTTGTCAAGGAATGGATCACCCAAGAAATTGGGGAGGTAGAGAAAGATATTCCTGAACTTGGTAGGTATGTGACTCAAATGAAGAGGAGACTTGAATGATTAGTTTTCAAATATTCATGTACATACTCATTGGGATGATGAATGCATTTTGTGTGTCCAAGAATACAATGAGCTAATCTTTTTTCTTGTCGAATCCTTATGAATAAAGGGATAACCATGCAGGAATTTTTTGGAAAACTACGAGGTATAGAGGTATCTAGACCATGAAAATGAATAAATTTACTCAAAGTGGCAACTAAGGACATGGAAAATGTTTCTAATATGAAAGTTCCACATCCCTTATTTTGCATAGAATGGTTCTACAAATGGTATAACATTGAGGATGGTGTTCCATAATAGGGGAGGGGATTGTGACATCCCTTTCATTACCCAAAATTTTGTAATGTAATCAAGAAAATATAATGTTGGGGTGCCAACAGTGATTTTAAGATGTAAAACTCTATTATATTATGTATCATTCATTTTTATTAATAAAAATTATAGAGGTGAAGAAAGGGGATAGCCAACAAATTATGATGCCTTAGGGAGGGGGAGAAATTGACTTAAGAGGGAAAACATACCTTGATGGATATTTCCGTTTGATAGGATGGTTATTATTCCCATGAAGATCAAAGGTTGGGAATATGAAGGGTAAATGTGTGATTATAAAAGTAAGAGGGAGGAGCAATCAAGGGGCTCTTCTTCTTCGTCCTTAAGCTTCAACTTTTTGTCTATTACTATTACATACCTCTCTTTCTCACCTGAAAATTTTAAATTAGAAAACAAATTGGTGACATAACACAAATAGGTTCAAAATTTATTGGTTAAGAGTTCTAAATTATAACTTATGTGACAATAAATGAATACGTTGCAACATTTTTTCTCTCGACTAGATGGCTCTGAGGACTAGGAAATATATTGGTTGTGTGTGGAACATAAATAACTTAATAGGGAGGGTTTAGGGACCGTAGAGATTAGAGAAGGACTCCCTTATGTTGTGTAGACCTGTATGGTATTTTTGTTAATGTGAGCTTGGTGAATTATGGAAATGCCAATCAGTGAGTTTCCCTCTGTGCATGGGAAGAAGAATGGTCTTTAGTTTTGGTGTCAAAATATGGCTTGAATATGAGTGGGTGGAATAACCTTGATTTAAGTTCTCCTCAGGGAATAAAAATCTTGCATAATGGTGGCCAATATTAAGAAACATTGTAGCACAAATTGGCCTATGGTGGGGAGGAACATGGCTCACCTTCATTTTCTAGTATTTTTCTAGTTGCATATTTTTTTATATTTTTTAATCTGTTATTGTTATTTATAGCATAGTTGGTTTAATGACATGCATGTTTTTTTTTTGTTGTTATATCATTTAATTTATTGATATTGGTGCTTGTTATGATAGTAAATTTTGAAATCAAATAGTTGTCTCTTATTTGTGATTATTTAATTTATCTTTTCAAAAAGCTTATATAAAATGCATTTACCCTTCAACAAATTCATCATTGTTGTAGCTGCTATACTATTTGGATATAGCTTTTTATATGTATTAAACTTTGTAATAGACCTATCTAGGTAGAATAGACTTTCTAAATTCTTATTCAAATATGCCATGTAGGCATTTTTTCCATAAATTTTCTTCTGGGAGGTTCTAGAAGCTGAACCATGGATCATAGTGAGAGGAAATTCCGCTCATACTTTGGTCCCATTTTTAGATCTCGTGTCACAAAAATTTAGGAAATATGATCAGAGGAGGTTGGGCTTCCTAAATGTATCTTTGAATAGGTCATGTTGGAATTTTTTCTACAAATTTTCTTTTGGGAGGTTATAGAAGGAAAAAAATGGACCATAGTGAAGATAAATCTTGTTAATCATCTAGTCCAACTTCTAGATCTCGGGTCACAATATTTAGGAGATAATATAAGAGGACGTCGATCTTCCTGATGCTTGTAAAATGAAACATCAAATAGGTCATGTTGGAATATATTTTATAACTTTTCTTCTCGAGGGTTTGAGAAGATGAAACTTGGACCATGGTGAGGAAAAATATCCCTAATAATATTGTTTAATTTTCAAAGTTTGGATCAATGCGATAATTCATAAGATATTCCCTAGGAAATTTTCTATATTATATTTCATGAAAAGTGTTTGAAGAAACACCTAAATGGTTTAGATATTCATTGCATACAAACGTTTTGATGAAATTCCCAAATTAAAATGTTGTTTTATGGATGAGGATAATATTGTTGTATATTAATATTGTTGTAAGATAAAAAAAATTGTATCCAATCTATGCCCATTTTCATGAAAAGCATTTGAAGTAATGTGTTAATGTTATTTTATTACAATTTGGATACAAAATTTTTGATAAAATACCTCAAGGATAGAAATCAAAAGTTACATGATTAAGTGGTATATTTCAGTTTGTATGTTACAAGTGGAATTAGAGAAATGTTTCTTATTTGATTTCATACAAAATGCTTGAAAAATATTCTACAAGAAAGATAATACTTAATAGGTTCTATACAAAGAATTTGATGAAATGTTTACATGTAAAGTGTTTGAAAAAATGTATGAGAGATGAAAATCAAGTTTTCGTAAGTTTGGTTAGGATAACTTTAATATGGGTATGTGATAAAGTGGTATCAGAGCCTATTTTCTAGCTATTTTGAAGGAAATTTTTCGGTACCACATAACCTCTGCAAGTAATTGAGGGAAATCAATATGTTACATGATTATAAGGAGCATATACCTATTTCACTCTCCTTTTGGATATGATTTTTGATGATTATATTGCTAGACTTATTCTTGGGTAAATTTCATATGTTTTAGCATCTACTCAACATCCTGTAATACTTCTCTTTTGTTGATTAAGAAAGGTCCAACCCTTTTCTTCATTTGAACATAGTTGGAATTTTTTCTGACAAAAAATGAATATGATCCCATATGAAGATTTTTCTAATATATTCTAATGCATATATCCTCACAGGTAAGAAAACTGGAAGGTTGTACAGAGGTAGTTCACAACCATAGATTATGATTTCTCTAAAATACTTAAACAAATACATGTCACCCACTTTAGTATCTGGGTTGAGATGTAGAATAATTTTAATATTTGGAAACATTATAAAAGGAAGCTCATCAAATATTGAATTATATGAAACTGACAAAAATTGATTGACAATGTCAACACAACCCAAATTCTGGGGATGTTTTCTCATGATTGGAGTCCAATGAATTACTCTAGTAATATTTCCATTACACTCTTAAGTACAAAAATGCAGATTTGAGAACTTATCCATATGAAAATATAGAAAACCATATAAAAGGATTGAATAGTACCTAAAAGACTTAGTGAGACCACAACAGGCTAGCTAAACATTGAGGACACTAGCCAAGCATTGACTGAAGTGGAACTTGGAAACATACATTTTGGTTGATGAAAGGAAGTTATGCTAATAAATAACAAACCATTGATAACATTTTCCTTGCCATATCATGAAATATTTTTGAGGGGTAAGGAGGGGCATTCTCTGGTAATTTAAAATTCAATGGAAATAAATATAGTAGCTATTTTATCATAGGTTAATTATTTTTAGGACTCATCAATAAATCTTCATTGAAAGGCTTGGTTTGATTTGGTATAATTGTCTTAATCATTTCTTTAATGGTTGTAGGGTTAATATAGAAAAGGACTATTATATTTTTAAACATAATATATTGCTTAGTGGGAAGGTAATGTTTAGCACAAAAATTAATAATTTTTGGGTAATAGTATGTATGGGGAATCATGAATTGTGCAAAAATAATAATCCCATGCTAAGGAATTATCCTATTGATATTTAAAATGATATAAATCCCACTCCATGAGCTCATGAAGGTAAAATTCATCGGGGTTTTCATGTGAATCTAATTCCCTGTCCAAGAATGGTACATATTCAAAGTTAACATGAGAGGAAGAGTGTAAAATTTGGTAATTTTTTAATTTAACCTTCATTTAAACTAGAAAGGAAATATGATAGGATTTTAATGTTTACTAAGTAATCAATTGTAGTTGTATGTTAGGTATTTTTAGGCTATCAAGAAGTATTTTGGAGACAAAATGAACAATGTGCATCAAGAATAATGAGACAAACAAACCCTTTTTTCATTTTAATGGTTATCTTGACTGTTGAGATAGATGACATAATTTAATTGGACACAATCCATTTTATTTTGTAAAATATGGAAAAATCTCGCTCATTCATTATGATGACATTATTCCCTTGTTCTCGCCACATTGAGAAATATTTCTATGCCACCTAGGTGTCATGTTGAGTGCTTATTATATAGTTTTCCATCACTATAACTGTGCTATTGGTTGATGTTATACCTTGTTTTCCAACTAGGGCCCATAGATCACATTTCCATGTGGTTATTAGGTGGGTGTGATGGTTCATTTGAAAACTGGGGGAGGAGTGATATGGTTCATTAACTCACTTAGGTCCCGGTGGTAATTTTCTCCAACACGACTTTGGATTCCCCTCCTTCATTAACTGACAAACACTTGAGATGTCCTAATATAGCATTTCTTCCACCAATGAATATGACCTTGACGATGCTCTCTCAAAGTTGAGCGAAGATTAATAATGGATGTAAGGGTTGAAAATGATCCATTATATATATATATAAAAGCCATAAAAATTTTAATGCACTAAAAAACCATTATTGTTACAACATGATCTACCTTCTCGGATTATAGTTTGTTGTATCTAACTCATCCTATCTTCCATTTATCTTTTCACCTCAAACAATTTACCAAATTCTTCTTTATTACACTGCATGATTTTGGATTTGATGTACTTGAGTTTTTGTTGAAATTTAAATATGGCATCCACTTCTGTATGGTTGGATTCATTCCACAATTATTGGATATTTTCCAAGCAGAATTTACGAGAAGCCAATAAATTTAAAAGGAAAAAGGTTTATGTTTTGTCTTTGCTTCATGTTTGCATTTAGCTTGATTAGCCACTGATCTAATCTAGAGCATGGAAGAATGGATTATTCTATAAATAAACCCTTCTACATTATGGATTTAAATATTAGGTATTCATCAACTTCAAAGGCCATATAACACACCCCTCCTCTCTATTTATTCTAGCTCTAAAATCCATTGTAAGTATCCAAATCTAGTACATGAATTTGACTTATATTTCTTTAAAATTACCTACATATATATCCAGTAAACACAAGCCTCGATTTTTTACTTCCAACATTTTGGTAATGTTGAAGTACCCATTTATTATCCAAGGGAAAGGTTGTGTCCATTAATGGCGATTTCTAATGGAATTGAGGAAATTATATTTTTCTTTTGGTATTGTTAGTCCTTAGATGTTTATGATGAATCCAATATATGTAGATCATATTAATTGAAATTTAATAGAGATGGATCTATGGTGGGATAGCATGTCCAAGATGAATAACTCTCTTGGATTCTATAGTATCCATATCCTACTTACCTAACTATCTGCATCTATACCCACCGATTAATAGTATGTCCAACATTTGAAGACTATCAATGTGATTTTCCCAGTACACAATTTTGTCTCCTATATCATCTTTATTATTCGGTGTTCCTTTCTACATTTTTTTTATAAGCCTCTACTTTCCCTTATAGTTCAAGCCTCTTATATTCTAGGATATTTATTTCATTAGGGAATAGAAGGGGTGGAGTTGAAAGCCTCCATAATTAAAGTGATGCATCCTATGTTGAGAAAAAAATATCCTAATTCTTACAAGAGTTTCGTGTTAATATTTGTTCATTTTTTTTCCTCTTCCTTTGAGTGGTTTAAGGGTTTGTTGAAGGAATGTAAATGGGTTCCTTAAGGGGTGTTGATAGAGTTTGCATCTATTTTTTATATCTAAAATTGAGCTTGCGATTTGACGAGAGCATTATGCACAATCTAAAATTAATTCTTAGTGATTGACATAAAGTATTTTGCAATCCATGCTATGCCATTATTGGTAATTCCAATGCATCCATATCCATGTCATTGATTGCTTATTTATCTTATCTCTGTCATTATTACTTTATGAAGGACGGACCTAGTTTCATTATTGTGTTGGTTTGATATGATATCCTCAATGATAACTTACAACAATCTCTTAGACCAATACTTATGGGCCTAGGAATAATAAATTTGGTTTTAGGAAACCAAATGAGAAGAACTAGGTAGGGAGGGAGCTTCATGATTGGAAAATGTGTCAAAGCTATCATAAGATGATATTTTTTTCTAGAAGAATGAGGTGGGGGTAGTGGTATAGGGTTAAAAAGGAAATAATGGGGGTTCCAAAATCCATCTAAGTATTCGAAAGGCAAGGGGGTTAGCGACTAATTCACAAAATTGAGAGGAAAATCCTTGAAGTGGTGGAAATATTAATTGCGTTTTCTAAAGTCAAAGAGGATATGTTTGTAGTTGAGGAGTTTCTTCCAAATCATGTCATGATAGTGTTGTGTGTGTGTTATATTCTCTCCACGATTAGAAGCAGGTGTGAAACAGGGAGTAAGATGGGGGTAGGAGCCCTCCTACGGTTGCGACGAGTGCAGCAGGGGGGAGGTAGTCCCCCTGCACAGTGTCTAGGGCAGCGCCCCGAGAATTTTTTTTTGGACCCTACATTACGTGGGTGACTTGCTTATGGTTTTGTGCATGGGTTTTCACATGGTTTTGGGCATGATGGGTTTCTACTCATGGTATTTGGTAGATCTGGTCAAGGGAACTACAATTATCTTTTAATCCAGGGGTAATGGATTAGGGTTTATGAATACTTCAACATTTACATTTATGTGTTGTAACACTAAAAGGAATATAATAAGAAATCAAGCTGGTAGTCCTGGTTTGGGATCCAGGGGAAAATCTCTGTGTATATCTGCTTTATGATTTATTCTCTCACTATTGTTTATTTTCTGTTTTTTAAGAATTATTTTGCAGATAATTTCTATACATGGTTAAAGCCTATAGATAGGAAATATTAATGGTGGAATAAATGGGCTTTGAGTTGTTCATATAAATGTAGATTCTTGCATATGAGGTTTGTCTTCCTAGTTTGGTGACATGTGAGATTTTCATAAAGTCGCATATTGAATTTTTTTAGTGCACTTTAGGGTTCCTTCTTCCCATAATTATTTCAATAAGGAGATATCCTAAAACATATTTAGTATAATTGAATGTACTCTTTCTCTAGGATAAATATTTCTATGAAAAATTGTAATATTCCAAAATTTGCATGCAGCAAAATGGAATATTAATTTTTTCTTGTATCATCTAGGAGATGAATTAAATGGGTAAAGAGACCCATAAGTAGGAATAAATCCATAATAAGTGTGAAAGGGATCATTGGAGCAGCTTATTTTGCACCTTCCAGTGTGAAAAGGGGCAATTTACATGAGGACAAGGTCAAGTTTGACCAAGTCAACAATGCTGCCTAAGAGGTGTAGCTTGCTTGGGAAGATAACACAGATTGAGAGGGAGAAAGATTCTTTGTGGAAGAAACCCTAATGTGTGGGGTCCAGGGCAAAGAGACATTCACTTGCATAAAAGGAGGAAGAGGCAACCATAGTGAGACATCTTTGAGTATATTGATTTTGATCTAGAAGACTATTTGCAGTCTCCTGCTGTTCAGCTGAGTTGTAGTGTTGTTTAGCACGAGGGATTCCTGTTTAGGATTTCCTCTCGTTCTTGAGAGGCCTCTTGAAGGATTGCACTTCATTTCTCCACATCTTGGCTCAAGGCCAAAGCCACTCCTTTTAGTCACTGCGTTATTTCTGCTGAAGTATAACGTAGTGTTGATGGGTGTTGCAGTGGAGGGTTCCACAACACCATTTCCTTGGCTCATCTTTCAGAGGAGGGAGCTCCTATTCCTCCGGGAGGTTAGTGAAGGGGATTTCAGAGCTGATTTTCATATATTGGCATCAGGCCAAGCATCTCCCATCATAGATAGTGCAGCCCCTTCTCTAGACTGCATTATTCCAGTGAGTATCTGTAGTGGGGGTTTGCACCACCATTTTGGAAGGCAAGATCTTCAGTGTTAGGATCATACTATCAATTGAGAGATCTATTAGAGGAGGTTCATTTTAGATTGATCATCATCTTCAGCCATCTCCTTCTATTTTTTGAGTTGCAGCTGCTGCTCAGCAACTTCGGCATTTTTGCAGATTTTCCATTTGTACATGTATTTCAGCCAATCCTTTTAAGGATTGTTGTATTGTTATTTTTAGGGGTTGAGAGCTTGATCCCCCACATTTCTTGAGCTTATATTGTCATATCTTTCTATGTTATTATGTTTACAACAGTTTTCCATCATAGACTGCACAGTCTTAGCTAGGGGTTTCGTATATGTAGCAGTATTCTTCATTTCCTTGTACATGTGTTGTTGAGGCTTGCATTGCCTTGCTTGAGTGACTCTTTCCTCAAGGAATTGTACTATTTTTCTGATATATTACACATTTTTTGGCTATTTACATCTTCATGTACTCAGGATCATTAAAATAACGCTGTTATTCCATTATGTTCTCATACATTGTTGCAGTCCCTTCACCGGGCATTTTCTGAAGACAGCTAGGTGTGGGAGATCTGTTTAACCCACCTAGAGGGATTGTTTTGGAGCCTTCTCTTAGATTTCAGCCTTAGATACTCTTATCTAAGGGATACAGGTCCTGGTTTCAATTCCTGTAGTAGTAATTCGTGGAAAATGTGTTTTCCAGTCATGCCTTGCTAGCAGTTCCCAATTTGGGATATTACAGTGGTATCAGAGCAAATTTCTTGGCTCAGATTGTGAGTCTCAACCCAAGAAGATCATAATATTGAATAGGATGGGTTTTATCTCATCATATTTCAGATCCATGAAGAACCTCCCCAAGGAGGATAAGCAAATAAAAGAGGAAGTACCCTGCACTTCCTATTCTCATCGAGAAGGAGATAGAATAATGAGCAGGAAAAAGTCTCCATCTACTGGAGGAGACAAAGGGGATAAGCTCACAAAGCTTCTTCCTAAATTTTTACATAATATTCATGAAGAATTCAAGAAGATTAGGAAGGATATGTATGAAGAATCTCTGAGAGGGTTTGAACCTAAAGCAAACTCTAGATTGTCAAATGAGGGGTGTGAGCAAGCAACTACACACTTGAATACACAACGCAATCACATGCCCAGGATTTCCAGGATAGAGATGGGAAGAAGAGAAGAAGTGACTGGGAGGGAAACTCTTAGTGATTTCCTGAGAGAGTATGAGTCTCAAACTCAGAAATACCGAGATCATCTCAGTTTTTCAGAGTTTTGCAAGATCAAGGTGAAGAGAAAAGAGCAGCAGGATAGATTTCTTCTATCAATCTTTGAGGGTTCACCTACATGTCTAGCCAAAGCTTGGGTGGAGGAGTTAGATACCTTCTTACAGCAGCACCAAATGCCGGAGGATGAAGCCATCAGAGTTGCAACACTGCATTTGAGAGGTAAGGCCTTTGCTTGGTGGATCTTTGAACCCTTTTCTTTGAAAAATGTAAACACTGCATCTTATGAAAGTTTCACTAGGGCCTTAGTGAAAAAATTTGATAGGAGGATTCATGAGACACACGTGGTGGGGCTACACAAGGGAACTCAAACAAAACCCTTGCATGAAAACACAATTCCACTTCCGAAAACCATGGAGAAGGCTAAAAAATTGCACCATACCTTGCCGGAAGAAAGGTTTTCATCTCACACCTTTGAGCAGAGAAGCAGGGAGATCTCTTTTTCAAAGAGGGATCAAATCATTGGGAGGCTGTGCATCCATATTGAAGAGATTGAGGGCAACAACGCTGTCTCATCTAGAGATTATCTAGTACCTCATGCAGAGGAAGGAGGAGCTCTTGCTATAAGTAGAGGGATTCTTGCATCTTTGCAAAGGAGTCCCTAGGATCTCATATGTGGAGATCAGGGCACAACTCATGTGCCATTTTTGAGGAGGTGTGGAACCATGGAGGCACAAGGAGGAGGTAGGGAGAAGACCCAGCATCATGAATTGAGGAGTACACATCCCTATCCATTTCCAGAGGTTGTTACACCTAGGAGGGAGAATGGATTGCGCAGTAAGAGCATGGGAAGATTTGTCCATTCATATATGCAGTCATCTCTTGATGATGATGCCTCATTGCATGGAGACATTTTGTTGGGGAGACCACTGGATCAACAGAGGAGGATGGATTCTTCACATGTTGGGGCACCACTCATTGATTTCAGGAGGGTGGAGACCTTGGGGGAGCTGGGTACAACGCTGAGAGTCTGGGGTAGACTCAAGGAGGAGAGAGGCATTCTCTCAATTTCACTTTTACCCACTCACATTTCAGATTCTGCGTTGTGGCAGAAGCAGTAGGGGAAGGATAACAGTGTTCCAACTTGTATCTTTAACATGGGAGATGTCAAAGGAGAAGGCAGCCATATGACATATGTTCTTCATGATAGTTCATCAGCGCTGTCACTATGGAGGGTAGATCCATATTGGAGCTCCCAGCTATTGGTGGAGTATTGCAAGGATCTTCATACTTGTAGGATATTGGATGGCCAGTTGCATGAGGAGGAGTATTCAGTCAAAGATGGGGTCATCTTCTATCATGGTAGGATCTTCTTAGCTGGAGCTTCTAAGCTCAAGGAGAAGTTGCTACAAGCAGCTCATGAGGATTTCCTTTTCAGTCCCACTTGTTCTATGAGAGCATACCACACCATCATGGAGGGGCATTTTTGGAGGGGTTTTGAGGGGGAGATATATCAGCATATGAGGAGATGCATATATCATATGGAGATGGGGGAGTTAGCACATCCACCCTTTCCCTCTTTGAGGATGAGAGGAGACTCATTTATGAGTCACTCCCTTTGTATGAGCAGAATATATGGTAAGGGTATTCATTGTTGTTTACATGATTATTTGTATGATGTATATATGCATCCCTTAACCATACATGTGTAGGATGATGCTCTAAGGAGGAGCATTCTTTTTTCTAGACCTCATGGTTTAGTTGAGACCATGAGCATGATTGATGGCCATTCCCTAGGAGGACTTGGGGAAGGTGTGTACTATGGAGGACATCCTCACTTTACACTATGCATTATTCACTTCCTCCATACTTATGAGGAGATTGGAGCATCAGGAAAGTGGCTGAAAAGCCACTCATTCTATCAGTCTCTATTGCAGTTGAGGGTCAAGCTGCGTTGGTTGCACTTGAGGGACCATTGTCCTTCTCATTTATTACACATGGCAGCAATTATGATTCTCAATTTTGCGCCCTATGGCTCTATTGTTTCTATATTTATGAGGAGTATGATTGGGAGAGAGACACATTGGATGGATGTGTCCTTTAGGAGAGAAGATCTCCATATTTTTTGCACTACATGTTCTAAGGGGAGAATGGGAGATTGTATGGCCACTATAGAAACACATTTGTTTCCTTATGCAGTGAGCCATATGATGGATATGATGCCATATGATGATGATTTTCAGCTCATCATATATGGGGACGGTTGGGCCAACATGATTTGCAGCATTGGAGGAGAGATCTTTGGAGATCTAGTCCTCGTCTTGCCACTTGAGGGTAACCTTATTGCAGCCTAGGATCAGCAGACACTCTACACTTATCTTAAGTGGAGAGGGGGACAGTTTGGGGTAGACTATTTTGTCTACCATGTGAATATTTTCATCCCACCTACTTTTCCGGAGCCAAAGGTGGATGATTGTTTTCAGGAGTTGCCTAGTTGGGAGGTGACTCACTTTGCATGGCTAATAGCTTGGGGATAGAGGATCCATATGGGAAAGATAGTTCCCATTAGATTTCAGATCCTATTCCTCAAGGGGACCTCTAGACAACACTTTAATACCCTCTTGAGTATTTCACCTTTACATGATGATGGCTTGATAGCCGACTTGCATGCTGAGGAGGAGCAATGTGGAGACTTCATTGATGAGATAGAATCACTTTCCTTGGAGGAGATCATCATACATGGATGCTACAGGGAGAGGAGGAGAAATAACTCAGTCTATCCTTGCACTTGCTTGAGGACAAGTTATTGAGATTGCAACAAGATGATGAGCTTAGTGGAAAGAAGTTGCATTCACTAAGTGGGCCCGCAGGCTATTTTTGGCGCAAAGTCTATTTTTAGACTATGTCTATTTTTAGACATATGGATCATGTTCTATGAGTTGCAGGATGCTATTTGTGGATGGTTGGTAAAGTCAGAAAAAATATATGGACTTCTATTTTTAGACATACTGGGCGGAATCTATTTTTAGATTTCCAGTCTAAAAATAGATATGTCGAATATTATTAGCTCTTAATAATATTTAGACTCTAAACATTATCTTATTCTCTTGGAGCACTTCAGTTAAGTGCACAGATGTGGCACAGGAGCTGACAGAAGGAATTACGCTATTCCCGAGGGTTATGTGGAGCTATTGCATGAAGACTTCAGTTAGAACTCATGTGACAGAGTTTGGTGGAGTTGATTGAGGAAGTTATTGGAGTTGTATTCAGTTTAACTAATCTAAACATAGTTGAGCTATTTGTATTCAGTTTAACTAATTGATATAATTAGTGAGAGTGGTGTGAATTAATTATTAATTAATTCACTAATTATAAACTCATTAATCAACTAAAAAATGCATTAGTTAACTTCAGTGCATGGACAGTTTCAGTGGAGACCAGTGCAGAGATAGGTGAAAGAGCAGGTTAACTATCAGTTGTGACTATACTATTGCTATTTGCAACACACAGTGATTGGAGAAGCCCATGAGTATTGCACATTACAAGCCAGGTGGTTTATCTATTTAATGAAGCCATCCCATAGCTTTGAAAATTCAATAGAGGCTGGCTATCAAGCGGCAAAAGATTGGAGCATGTGTTTTTCTAGATCTAGCTTGATAGTGTGTAGCAAGAGGAGGTTGTGCTGAGAGCTTGTGAAGAGATTTGTACAATGATTGTTACATGATCTCCATGACATATAATATACAGATAGTTGGGGGTTTTCAAATTTAAGCTTTCCCATGAAATACTGTGTTCATATGCGTGATTGTTTATGGTTTTAATGTGTGCATGCAATTGATTTTATTTCCGCATGTGATGATCAATGGTAGAAGATATTATGTATTATGCATGAAGCTAAAATAGAGTGTGATCAGGAGAATCTCAGTGAATAATATATCAGTTATTCAAATTTCTACACAAGCAATCTTTGAGAGGGGAGGACTGTAATATTCCAAAATTTGCATGCAGCAAAATGAATATTAATTTTTTCTTGTATCATCTAGGGGATGAATAAAATGGGTAAAGAGACCCATAAGTAGGAATAAATCCCTCATAAGTGTGAAAGGGATCATTGGAGTAGCTTATTTTTCACCTTCCAGTGTGAAAAGGGGAAATTTACATGAGGACAAGGTCAAGTTTGACCAAGTCAACAATGCTGCCTAAGAGGTGTAGCTTGCTTGGGAAGACAACACAGTTTGAGAGGGATAAATATTGTTTGTGGAAGAAACCCTAATGTGTGGGGTCCATGGCAAAGATACATTCACTTTCATAAAAGGAGGAAGAGGCATCCATAGTGAGACATCTTTGAGTATATTGATTTTGGTCTAGAAGACTATTTGCAGTCTCCAGCTGTTCAGTTGAGTTGCAGTGCTGTTTAGCACGAGGGATTCCTGTTTAGAATTTCCTCTCCTTCTTGAGAGGCCTTTTGAAGGATTGCACTTCATTTCTCCACATCTTGGCTCAAGGCCAAAGCCACTCCTTTCAGTCACTGCGTTATTTCTGCTGATGTATAACGTAGTGTTGCTGGGTGTTGTAGTGGAGGGTTCCACAACACCATTTCCTTGGCTCATCTTTTAGAGGAGGGAACTCCTATTCCTCCGGGAGGTTAGTGAAGGGTATTTTAGAGCTGATTTTCAAATCTTGGCATCAGGCCAAGAATCTCCCATCATAGACAGCGCAGTCCCTTCTCTAGACTGCGTTATTCTAGTGAGTATCTGTAGTGGGGGTTTGCACCACCATTTTGGAGGGAAAGATCTTCAATGTTAGATCAGACTATCACTTGAGAGATATTTTGGAGGAGGTTCATTTCAGATTGATCATCATCTTCAGCCATTTCCTTCTATTTTCTGAGTTGCAGCTGTTGCCCAGCAACTTCGGCATTTCTGCAGATTTGCCATTTGTACATATATTTCAGCCAATCCTTTTAAGGATTTTTGTATTGTTATTTTCAGGGGTTGAGAGCTTGGTCCCCCACATTTATTGAGCTTATATTTTCATATATTTCTATTTTATTCAGTTTACAACAGTTTTCCATCATAGACTACACAGTCTTAGCCAGGGGTTTCATATATGTAGCAATATTCTTCATTTCCTTGTACATGTGTTGTTGAGGCTTGCATTGCCTTGCTTGAGTGACTCTTTCCTCAAGGAATTGTACTATTTTTCTGCTATATTACACATTTGTTGTCTATTTACATCTTCATGTACTCAGGCTCACTAAAGTAACATTTTTATTGCATTATGTGCTCATACATTGTTGCAGTCCCTTCACCGGGCATTTTTTGAAGACAACTAGGTGTGGGCGATTTGTTTAACCCACTTAGAGGGATTTCTTTGGAGCCACCTCTTGGATTTTAGCCTTAGATACTCTGATCTAAGGGATCCAGGTCCTAGTTTCAATTCCTGTAGCAGCCATTCCTGGAAAATGTGTTTTCCAGTCATGCCTTGCTAGCAGTTCCCAATTTGGGATATTACAAAAATCTAAGGTACAATCCAACTAACTTGAATAAGCATGTCCCATTCTCAAATACCCTTATTTTTTCCTCCAAATTTTTGAGTACAACTATAAAGAATCATTTGGTCACAATACAAATGCATATGTTATTTTTTCTTCCACTTATTCTAGATCCACCACTCTAGATCCTTTCTATAGGGTCAAAACCCCGTGAACTTTCCAATCAAGGTGTGATCTTGAATGTATTCAATATATGTTGCAATTTTTCTAGATTTGACAACATATTTTGTATCTACTTGTCACACCCCATAATTTTCGTATCTAATGCATCCTTTTGCCGATTTGATGCCTTGCTTATTCCCTTGTTTTACCAATTTAGGAACCTTTATCTTTCACATACATTATTTTGATGCAATAGAAAAGATTTACAGTTGGTCTTAATTTTATACGTTCTTTATATGGATTTCTTAGTATTTATGTTCATTAGATGTTGTTAATGTCGGTTCTGCACTCCATAGAGATCTTGCACCAGAATGGAAATATTTGTGGGCCACGTCATCATTCATTATTGCCATGAAGGAAAATGCTAGATGGTAGTACAAACTTGTGTTTGGAACTATCTTGGATCCTTTTTTACAATCAAACATGCACTTATCTCTCATTGACTTGTTCCTACACTAAAGAGCAACATTCCTTCTCTAAAGAGAAACCAATTTGGCGATACGACATCTCGACAATATTTCAAATAAACCGAGGAAGGTTTTTGTCCAAAATAATTTGCTAACTCTTCTCCATGGGTTGGAATGCACCTAGGTCACATGTGTGGGTTTCTAGAAGAAAATCTATAAATTTGGGAAAATTCGAACAATTTTTAAATGGCCAACTTTGACCTCACTTTTCATCCATATGGAGGTGAATCTCAAAATTTTGAGCATATGTCACCCGAGGCAATGAGTGCTAAGTGGACTATTCAAAAATCATGAGAAAGTAGTCAATTACGACTACCTCTCATGGAAATGGTCATAGATGAATGACTTACTTAACACAGTTGAATCCCAAAAAATGATATCTAATATAATGCACTGCAAAAAACCCTCAATACTTAAATACAAAGAGTGAAGGGAGCTCTACTTGATAAGGTTTTTCAAATGGGGTAGTAAGCTAAGTGGACTTGATTGTGGGGAAAACTCCATAGTTAAGCGTGCTTGAACCAAAGGTGAGTTGGAATGGGTGACCTTCGAAGAAGTCTTTGTTACCGAGTGCAAGCCCCAAAAGTGATGATTAACGGTATATGATTCATTTCACTAGTTTCAATCCCACTTCTTCACCCCTATGAGCATCAACCGATGTAATGAGTGCTAAGTGGACTATTCCAAAATCACGAGAAATTAGTTAGTTATGACTACCTCTCATGGAAATGGTCATAGATGAATGACTTAATTAACACAGTTGAATCCAAAAAAAGATATCTACGATACATGAGGTTCTTTGAGTAAGTTTTATAAAAAGACATTGTTTTTCCAGAATTCTAGGATCTTGCCCAAATTTTCAAAAAAATGGAAATTCCGTATTAGATTCATGTCTCCTTGATTATATATTGTTTTTAATAGACCTCCTTTGGATAAGGAAGCTGTTATGATCCCATCTCATTCATTTTGTGTTTGGTTTGGCTTGTTAAAAGCCTATCATGTAATTGTAAATTATATAAAATCCAAATCTTGGCTCTGGAGTGGAGGATAACAAGTCGTTTTTTATACTCTCATGCAGCGAAGCTGAGTGCTGGGGGTCTTCCCCTTCCTCGAATCGATTTGGAGCTGGACTATGGATCTCTAAATGTATAAGGACTGAAATTCTATTAATAACAAGAATCAATGCCATGTTCTTGATATATGGTGGTTGAATCCTGTTAATGTTTCTCTTTATTCTCTAAGTTAATTTCTTTTAATTAGGGAATGAGTTGGTTGGTTTGGGCCTAACCAATCCAACTTGTTACCCCTATATTAGATAGCATTGTGTGTGGCTTGTTTTTTTTGAAGCATAACATTGTGGTGTGCATGTTTATTGGTTGATTATTCTTGTGAAACTTGTTTAATATTTTTTTATTTCTTTTCAACACGTTTTCTTACTCAAATATATGAACTGTGTGTGATTTGGAGTATTCATAGAAGGAGTCACTATATACATTTAATATTTATTTGTTACTTGAAACTATTTCTTACCCTCTTTAGATTTTGTTACAACAACAATTCAATTAACTTGACATCTTGCTCCATCATCCCTAGTTCTGGGTTGTACAAAGGTTTCCTTGAAGGTGGTTATTATCTTTTGTATGTAACTAGTAAATTGGAAGATACATCTGTGAGGCCATTTCTTGGGTACTAGTAACCTCAGTTTGAGGGTTTTAAAAAATATTATTATCATGTAACAACACTTAACATGATATTTCATTAAAACTCCTCAAGTGTTTCGAATCTAGCATATCGAAGGCATTCAAAATTTTTAGAAGATTTTGTGAAATAAATCATAAATGTAAGAAATAGTGAAGTCGCTAAATATTTAAGTTTCTTTGCCAATGACTCAAGCTATATTCGACAATAAATGTATGTATATTTTAGTGCAAGAATTGATCTTGTTTCTTTTTTTTCCTAATCTCGGACTTGCCTATTGTTACAATATTATTCTTTTGGCTTTAGTAATCAAGTCTTATTAAGGATAAAAGTGTTTGTACAACCCAACCATTGAATATTGGCTAGTTTCTAATAAGTTTCATTTGAATAAAGTACATTGTAAATTATTTAATCTTGCATTTGGTTTGTTTAGCTGGAACACTTGCGAAATAGTTAATTTTGGTATTTCAAATGAAATAGTGTGAAAAGGTCACTTGGGAATTGGTTCATTGTTTTACCTTCGTTTATTTAGAATATTTTTCTTGTAGACTTATCGTAAAAGCCTTCTCTTAGGAAAAATTCTTTTAGATCTTTGGTTTGAGGATGTAATGCAGAGTGTCATATTTTCTATTATGCAATTTTATCCATTTGGTTAAGTACACCAGGATTTCCACACCTCACTTTTGAAAGCATAGTGAGTAGGAGTCAGAAGTGCAAGAATGTTTCAAGACCTGTGTAGATTTCTTTAAGCACTCTTATGGAATTATTGGATTAAGGCTTTTGTTCCTTTTGAGTGATTATTCATATTGTAATCTCAGTTTTCTTGATAATTTAATGAATGAAGTAGCTAGTGCTCAAATTGATCAGTTTTCTTTTCTTTTAGATTTTCCATACTTAATATAGAAATTGAATTCAAAGTTTATGCATTGTTTTTAACAACTTGGAAGATTGTTAGTGCATAGTCTAGAATAAAGAGTGATTTTTCTAATAAGAAAGGTTTGCTTGCAAAATTTTGTTGATTTGTAGGATTAATGTTTATGGTTTCATTTCTAAATATTTATTTTGAGTTTAGGATTAAAGCATTTATTGACTAGTGCAAGAATATGAAGGTGTGAGCAGTTTCTACGTAAAATAGGGTTTTGTTTTGTAGGTTGCTGAAGTAAATTCTCCGGTATTTCTAGTGTTGCATCTCAAAGTCTATGAGCCCCATATTGAAAATTAAATTTTGGTACATTAATATATCATATACTACACCCAATATTTTGGTACCGTTTCCGAGGAGGCGCTTGGGGGATTGACCTTGATGACCTATTGCATTTGGTTTTACTTTTTCACCTAGTTTTTCTTGCAAGTTTTTGTTTCTTTCTTGCACATTTTTTCTATTTTTTTTTTAATTTGTCAGGTTTTGTAAGAAAACCCAATTATCTATTCATACACATCATGAAAAATATACCAGTTAGATTGTTGAGCACAAAAAAAATGGTATTTTGAGGAATCATTTGATGAGGAGTTTTGATGCTACTAAAGGGACATAAAAATCATCCAATGAAGAACTCACAAGTGCATAATTTGATATTTTTCTTAAACATAAAAATAACATTATCAACGTTTTGGTTTCAAATTTGGATGATTTGCAGGAATAACATAAGAAGGATGAAGAAACCTTGCTAATTTTTTTCGCCAAATGTAGAAATAAGCACTTCTTTGGAGAGTGTCCACTTAGTAGCCTAAAAGTTTGTAGAATTTGCGAAGAGGCTCATGCAAAAAAACAGTTCCCATCACTGCCAGGATTACTAAAGGTACTCATGAAATCAAGTAAGGAATCAAATCGACTTCTAGGTATAACTAAAAACTTATCATCATTCAATACTTGGATTAACGCTTATTATCCTAAGTAGGTTCCTTGGCATCTTTATAATCCCGCAGTTTCATGGAAAAATTTTAGTCCTCTTCTAGGTAAATACCCTACTTCATGGTCACAATAGCCATATCCCTGGACCTCTTCCTCGAGCCAGATATTCCATGACCTCAAGAATAGTTTAAAACATTATCTCTAGAGCAGTCTCCCATGAAAATTCAATTAATTTAGCGTCAACAACAACCACAATTTCCACTCAATGCACCATCAAGTTATCATCTTTCATGGTCCTAGTTACATGTGAAAACTTTATTTTATCCTAACCCTAATACATTCCCTATTCCACACCCTAATCCACACCCTAATCCATATCCTAGCCCTTATCCTACTCCATACCCTAGCCTTCATCCAAACCCTAGTCCACATATTAACCAAACCCTAGACCTAGCCCTCATCTATACCCTAATCTATACCCTAAACCTAGTTCAAACCTTATACCTAACCCTAGTCAAAACCCTAACCCAAATCCTAATCTAAATCCAATGTGTAGTCCAAGCCTTAACCACAACCCTAACCCAAAACTTAGCCCAAACCCTAATCCAAACTAGTAGGTTGCACAACCATTTAAAACACTCATTCTTAATGTTGATCCCCCTACTCAACGCAATGATATATCTTCAAGGTTGGGAGAAGGGGTGAGTTTGGAAACATCTCCTATCACTACAAAAAATTCACCCCAGGAAGATATAATTCAAATACCATTAGAGGAGAAATATTTAATTGGAACATGTTCAAAAAATGTTGTTGAAGCTCAAAACCCTAGTATTCTCCTTAACCATTGTTGTCAATATGAAAAGAAGATATTTGAGCCAAAACTTGAGGTATTTTTCTTTTGTCTTTCACCATATTCCTTATGCCTCCAAGAGAGTGATGATCAAGCGGTGGAGGATTTATACGATTTGGAGAATTATAAATATGTGGACCCCATTGAATCTTGGTTTCAAACAATCGTTAGCACACCTCACTCCTTCATCATTTGAAAACTTTTGGTACCATATCAATTAAAGCAATGTGTTTATCATACTCTGATATGTATTGAAGCTTATTATTAAAAACAAAGTGTGAGTATATTTAGCATTATGTTATGCACATGGCTACATTGGAAGTACTTCTACACTTGAAGGAGATCTTCCTTTCTCTAAATTAGGGTAGGGTAGTATATAAACAAAAAATAAAAATTCCAATTGGAATAAATTTTTTATAGCATCACCCTTAAAATTGCAATTCCTAGGGCACAACTATTGAGATTTATATCATAATGCACTCTTGTGGTAAGACTTGTTAAAATAAATTCACTCTTAATGCCTCATATTTTATAAAGTGACTTTGATTATTGACCGATATTATTCACTGGGTCAGTTAGGGGGATTGTTATTTTTATGTTTAATAATTTCCATTCATAAGCTTAAAAACCTACTTATGACCTATTCATTCTAACAAAATATCATCCAAGAAAAATTTTCAAGTTTCCTTTTGAAGGTATTGATGAAAAGCCTCCTATGGTGGACCACTCCTATAAAACCCTCTTGAGCTCTAATAAGAACCATAGCATGATTAACTCAAGGAATATTTTGTTCATAATATGAGATTCTTTCTGTAAAACGAGTTTTTAGGGTAGAAGTACCAACCAGTAAAGGTTAGTAATTAAAAAAAATTCACGCCATCTCGTTCTCTTAAGGAGCATATTTTCCTCCCCGCCTATTAATTAACCTATCAAAGTTTAAACATAATCAGAGTTTTTTAACATAAACATATTAATTGGGGGATAGGAGGTATCATTAAGAGCTAACCTACCATGATCACGGGTCCTAATGAGAACGACATTAGTGCTATTGGTCACCAAGCCAGGGTAATGGATTTCAGTTGAAAAGCTTAAAGACAAGAGGTCTCATCACATGTCATCTTATTCATTCTTATTAGTTATTGTGAACGACACTGTCGTTAGTTGGTTACAAAGCCATGACATCGACCTTTAGTTAATTCCTAAGCCAATTTAAATAATTTTAAATGAATATGAATCTATATCTAATAGATGGGACACATGCATTTCGTGGGGTTAAAAGTAATCCCTGTCGAGGCTATGCCTGCTTGCACCAGGGCCATGTCTATGGCATTAAAGTTAATTTGACACTATGATTTACTTGGTTTTTTTTAATTTCCCTAACCTCATTATCATATCTCTCTAAGAAGGCCTTCAATATCATTCTGGTTTTATGCTCTGGAGTTATATATTTTTAAATAATTTGGTTTCTTTGGATGTGGGACCCTTAGTGTAGGTGATTCAATTTGCTTGAACAAGAGGAGCTTCAACTATATGCTTGGATAAGGGTAAGATGGTCTTCTTGGGAAGGCATACTTTTTTCATCTCTCTTTTTCCCTATTTCCATCCATTTTAATGACTTTACTTTCAAATAATGTCGCTTCTATTTATAATAATGAAGCTATTAAAAGTGAATAATTTCTGATTTGGACTGTTCCTGAGATGCTTTGGGGAAATTTTAATGGCTAGTTATTTCATGATAACACTATTATTGCAGTAATGATATTGTTACCATTCCTATGGTAACCCTAGAATTATATTTTGATCAATCTTAATGAATAATGATGGACCAGTAGGCATTTGTCTGTTAGAATATTCAAATCTAGCAAGGAACAATATTATGAGTGCAAGAAAATTTATGTTTCAACTCTAGTTTTGTTGAAGGGAGAATAAATATAGAAGTTGATTCACATGCATAAGGACATGCAATATTATCGACATGGGGGGGTGTCAGGCCCCAGAATTGTCATATCTAATGCAACTTTTTTCCCATTTGATGCCTTGCTTATTCCCTAGTTTATTAGTTAATGAAACATTAACTTTCACTTATACATTATTTTGATGAAATAGAAAATATTTACATTTGGTATACATTTTATACCTTATTTGTATGCATTTCTTAGGATTGATGTTCTATAAATTTTTTTAATGCAGGTCTTGCACTCTATATAGATCTTGCACCAGAATGTAAGTATATGTCAGCCACTTCATCATTCATGCTTGACACGAAGGAAAATGATATTTGTTAGCACACTAGTACACACATGTGTTTGGAACTATCTTGGATCCTTTTTTATAGTAATAGGCTCACTTATTTCTCATTGACTTGTTCTTGCAGTAAATAGCAACATTCCTGCACTAGAGAGCAACCAATTTGGGGTTACGACATCTCGACACACTTTTAAAGAAAATAAAGGAATATTTTTCTCCAAAATGATGTTTTAACACCTCCCCATGGGTTGGAATGCATATGGGTCACACGTGTGGGTTTATATAAGAAAATCAATAAATTTTCTCAAAATTCGAACAATTTTCAAACTACCAACTTTGACCTCGATTTTCGTGCGCGTGGAGGTGAATCTAAAAAATATGAGCATATGCGTTTTTTCTTAGTATATAAAATTATCTATAACCCAAAACATTTCAAAAAATTCACTATGGTTAAGAAGATACACGAGGTTCTTTGAAGAATTTTTATAAAAAAACCCTTTTTTCAAAAATTCTAGGATGTTGTCCATATTTGCAAAAATAATGGAAATTCTATATCAGATTCATGTCTCCTTGATTAGATATTGTTTTAATAGACCTTCTCGGGACACGGAATATGTTATGATCCCATATCATTTAGTTTGTTCTTGGTTTGTCTTGTTCAAAGCCTATCATGTAATTGTAAATTATATAAAATCCAAATCATGGCTCTCGAGAGGAGGACAAAAAGCCATTTTTTGTACTCGGATGCTCCTAAAAATGATTTTTGGGGGTCTTCCAATTCTTCAGATCGATTTGGAGCTATAATATGGAACTCTAAATGTATACGAAGCGATATTTCTATTAATAACAAGCATCAATGCCAGGATATTGATCTATGGTGGTTTAATCCTATTAATGCTTCTCTTTATTTTGTAGTTAATTTCTTTTAAATAGGGAACGAGTTGGTTGATTTGGGTCCAACCAATCCATCTTGTTTCCCCTCTATGAGATAGCATTGTGTGTGTCTAGTTTTTCTGAAGCATAACATTGTGGTGTGCATGTTTATTGGTTGATTATTCTTGTGAAACTAGTCTAATATTATTTTATTTCTTTCCATCACTTTGCCTTATTAAGATATATGAACTATGCATGATTTTGAGTATTCATAGAAGGATTTGTTGTATACATTTAACATTTATTTATGTCTTGGAACTATTTTTTAACCTCTTCATATTTGGTTACAACATCAGTTCATTTACCTTGACACCTTGTTCCATCATCGTGCGCTCTAGGTTGTACAAAAGTTACATTCAAGGTGCCTGTTATATTTTGTATGTAACTAGTAAATTGGAAGATACATTTGTGAGGCCATTTCTTGGGTATTTGTAAACTCAGTTTCAGTTTTTTAAAAAATACTATAATCATGTAACAACACTTAACAAGATATTTATTTAAAACTCCTCAATTGTTTCGAATCTATCATATCGAATCATTTTTCCATTAGCCTTGATTTGTGCTTTTCAATTAACAAATTTATTTTTTACATGTTCTGAAGACCCACTTTCATCCAATTCATTTGGTTCCAAATGGATGGTACATCATATTCCATGTTACATTCTTATGAGAACATCATACTCCCTCTACATTGTTTCTTTCCATTGATGATGAAAATTAGCTTCTTTAAAATATTTTTTTTCAAATTTGGTAGATAAATTCAATTAAAAAATATATGAAACACCCATATCATCTACATCAACAAAATTATAATTATCTACATCACCTCCATCTTGTCTAGTGTATCCTCTGGTTCATAGCTTTTCAACCACATTAAGATTAACACTTTTAAGTGTTTTAGTAAGCCATTTTTGGGAACCTTTCATAGATGGTCAATATTTCTTGACTGGTTTAGATAGGGTTGCATTAATATTTTTCCTTTCAATCCTCTTAATCACAACAATCAAAGGGTCTTCCTAAGCTAAAGAAGTGGTCAGGACTTCATTAGGGGGAGACAATGCTTTAGAAGGAGATTCAATAGATTGATATAAGATAGGGATCCCCCCTTCAAGATGTAAAATATCATTATCAGATTCATCATTTTTTTTTGCATGATTGAATCTAACTAAACGATTAGGGTATTTCTCACTAGTGTTATCACTCTTGGAATATTCAAGAAAAACTATACCTATAGAAACAATAAAATTATATTTACCTCATCATAAATATTATTTACCTTAGTGATATTTGAATACCCAAATAAAATTCAATTATGACTCCATGCATCAATATTTATTATTTTCTACTTAAGAATCAAGCCATAATAGGTGGAACCAAAGACATTAAGATGCCTTCCCAAAGGAATATGGAAATACCACATTTCATAAGAGGTTTGATTTTTGAGAGCATGAGATGGACATCTATTTTTCACATACACTACACATACAACCACATCAGCCCAAAACATCAACTTTATATTTTTGAAAAGCATAATTTACCAAACCATATTCAAGATAATGTTTTTCATTATTTCAGCGACACCATTTTGTTGAGGATTGTAAGGAAATATGGTTTTATGTCCAATCCCATGTTGGTGAATATAGTTTTCAAATTTAATAGGAGTATATTATTTTCCATTATTAGTACAGATGGAGACAATATGTGGTTATGCATCATGTTCAATCCATACATGAATTTTTTTGAAAGCTTCAAAATCTTGTTATTTTCTTTTCAACAAATATACCCAACAAATCTTAATGCCATCATCAATAAAAACCATCATATGTTTATTTCCGTTTATAGAAGGAAAATGCATAGGGCCACACAAATCACAATGAATAAATGCAAGTTTTCTATATGCTCTGGAAGTATAACCATGAAATGACTATTTTTATTCTTTCTCAGGAATCAAGCATGACATTGCTTCAGTTTCATAGCAATAATTGGAAAACCAGAAACAAAAATCCTTTTTAGTGAACAAAAAATATCATAATTAACATATCCAAATCATGAATTCCATAAAATACTAGACAAAAATATAGCTTCATTGTGTTGAGATATATATGTAGATTTTTGTGCATGAGAAGGTGTTCCTTCTAGATTTATCAAAATTTCCTCCTCTGCTCTATTCATGACAAATGTGTTAT
The DNA here is from genome assembly GCA_034641835.2 of Pinus albicaulis. Lineage (NCBI taxonomy): Eukaryota > Viridiplantae > Streptophyta > Pinopsida > Pinales > Pinaceae > Pinus > Pinus albicaulis. The sequence goes on along the minus strand of CM076570.1, from coordinate 1,536,140,351 downwards.
CAAATGCTTTCCTTATTTCTACTTTTCCATCAAACATATGAATAGAGTGGCCTTGCTAGTGATTGTGAACAAGGGACGATATATTTCTCCATATATATGGAAGGTAGAGTACATCATGCAGAAGAAACTCAAGGACTCTAGGTGGTTTAATCCTAATGGTGCCAAGTCCTAAATGATTAAGACTAGATTTGTCTACAGAATCAACTACTTTATCTATATTGTCACTAAAATTTTAAAAGAAGGAAAAAAAAAATGAAAGGTCATATGGAAAGTTTCACATGTATCAAGTAGTTGTGCATCTCTACAATAAGTAAATGAAGTGTGAAACACATATTCAATTATTCCAATATTGCAATCGGAAAAAATATAATGAGCATATTAAAGTGATTTACCTTTAGTCGAATCCAATCTTTTACCATTTTATTCTTTCTGGTTTTGACTATATTTGATTTTGTCCCAAGGGATTCTACATGTTGATGTATCATTTCCATCTCTATCAAAACAAATGTAGTGAATATAAAGTATTTCTCCCAAATGTCGTTCACCCCATACCTCTGAATTATTTCTTCCATGCCCTCTTCTACTACCACTTATTTTAATAGATCATGTGACTAATTTTTTCCTTTCTAGCAAGGCACATTGATTTTTTAGGGGATTGAGTTATTGTCTTCCTCTTCAAAAAACTCTTCTGTCATTTTGGAAAATTTTCCACCAAGGTGTCAAAAGTATGGACCTGAGTTTCTCTCTAGCTTACAAAAATTCAAGATAGTGAGAGTATATAGGGTAGATGGCCTTGATACAAGTTGTGAGAGAATGTCTATCTTAAATCTAGTGGCATATATACCATGCATGATGGCTCCAATATATGAGGTTAGGGACAAGGATTCATCATCTTTCAACTCAATATTGAAGAGTTTGACCATCAATTGAACAACCTCAAATTTTGAGTGTGAGTCATATAGATCTTTCAAATTATTTAATGCACCACTGTAATGTTCCAAAATTTTAGCTTCCAAGCTAAATGGAACACTAGAGTTAGCAGCAGCTATAGTCGGTGAATAAATGGGGAGAAAAGCCCATAATTCTCCTAAGGAGGAATAAAATACTCCAAAATGTGAAAGGGGACACTCTTTCTAGCCAAATGAAACACCTTCATGTGTGAACAAGGTTAAATTGAAGTTTCTTTGACTAAGTCAATAGCATAGTTTTAGTGGAGGAGGAATCCTAGGCTGGATAACGCAACTTTGGAGGGAAATGTAACTTGGGTTAGAAGTAACCTAAGTGAGTGGGGCCAAGGGCAAGAAAAATCACATCTTATATAAGGAAGAGGATGGCAGCATTATTCATCATGTTGTAGAATTATTATTCTTGGCTGCCAAGAATTGTTGCTGCTTTGCTGCTTAGCAAAGCTGTAGTGTTGTTTAGCACTGGGTTTTCCCGGGCGGGAATCCCACCTCTTTCCTTTGAGTAGCTCATTGGAAGATTTTGTATTCATCATTACACATCAGGTTTTCAAACCAAGCTTCAGCCATCTACATCAGCATAGCTTTGCTGGAGATTGTGCAGTGTTGTTGGGTGTAGCAGTGGAAGGGATTGGAATCTCGGTTTCTAAGCTAGTTTCTCATTGGAGGAAGCTTTCCTTCACTTGAGAGATCTATTTGGAGATATCTAGAGAATATTTAATATTTGTGGTATCAGGCCACACATTTATCATACCCTCCCAACACTTTTTCTGCTAGGGAGTGCATTATTTTAGAGGCAATACTCATTGCATGGTTTGGTGGCCCCATTGCTGAGTTTCCTTGTCATTGAGAGGTTCAACCTTTCATGGGAGGAATCCCTTGAGGGATCTACATCATATCAAACATATTTCAGCCTTGTATACTCTTATGCTTCAGTTTTGCAATGATTATTTAGTTATTTTCTGAAGATCACATTTGTATGCAGAGTATTTGACAAGAAACCGTTGCCGAGTTATCTTGTATTTTGTATGAGGAGACTAGATCTATATTCTTCATCATTATTTACCAGCATATGAGTAGATCTATTGTTCTCCCATATTTTTATGTGTAAACCCTCTCTTAGACTGCGCAGTCCCTTGAGCAGCTGCTCCGACATTTTGTAGTCTTGGGGTTTTTCACCATTTTCAACTACACTAGTGTGGGAGGTTTGTTTAACCCACCTAGTTCCATTTATTTTTGATATATTATTGTATTTACATGCTACATAGATGTATCCATGGGATACAAGTGATTATTTCACCGTTTTATTGTATATGTTGCTGGAAATGTGTTTTTCATGCATGATTTATGAGCAATCCTGAAAAAGAGATATTACAGTGGTATCAAAGCATGATCTTTGGCCCAGCCTGTGAGATCTAGCTATTAGAAGAAGGAGAGATGGATAGAATCCATAAAGCTTTAGTGTGTGCAGGAAGAAAGGAAGACAAGCTTACAAATATTCTTCCAAAATCTATGAAGAGCTTTCAAGGGGAGCTGAAGAAAATAAGATTGGAGATGAAATATCCAAAGAAGGTTGATTCTAGAGCTGAATCTAGATTTTCACATGGTGAGTGTGAGTATACAGCTACACTCCATGATGCATAGTGCAGTCAAATGCCCAAATCTATCCTAAGATGGATGGGAGGAGGAAGAAGGCCTAAGAGAATGACTCTTAGTGATTTGTTGCAGGAGTATGAATCTAAAACTGAGAAGTTTAGAAATCATACTGATTTCCAAGAGTTTTGCAAGATCCAGATGGAGAAGAGCCAGTAGTAGGATGTAGATAGATTTATTCTATCTACTTTTTCCAGATCACTTACAAGTTTAGTTGGAGCTTGGGTGAAGGAGCTAAACTCCTATTTGCAGTTGCACCATATTTCCGAAGATGAAGCTATCAAAGTTACAACGCTACATTTTAGAGGTAAGGCTCATGCATGGTGGATTTTTGAATCTTGTTCCTTAAATAATGCCAATACTTTCTCTTTTGCAAGATTCATAAAAACATTGATGGATAGGTTTCGTGAAAAACTTCCTAAGACACATGAGCAAGGAAAACTTGAGAAAAAAAAACCCTTGCATGTGATGGAGGAAACTCCATTCTAGAAAACCATGAGAAGAGTTGATGTCTTTCATTACACATTTCCAGAAGCAAAACCTCTAGTTCATATTCTTGAACAAGAGGGCATGGGGATCAATTTTTCACAAAGGGATTCAATTGTTGAGATGTTGCCTACACACATTGATGAAGAAGAGGGCAACAACGTTGTCACATCTAGAGAACATCCAGTGCATCATGAAAAGGGAGGAGGAGCACATGCTCCCATAGGAGGGATTCTTGTATATTTTCAAGAAGTTCCCCAGGATCTCATACATAGAGGTCCAAGCACAATTAATGAGTAGCATGATTGTGCAATATTGCAGCTGGAAGGAGGAGAAAAGGAGGAAGAGCATCATCAGTTGATGAGAGGCATACACCCTTCTCTATTTCAGAGAGCCAATGCAAGGAAGTGGCAGACTGATTTGTGCTGTAGAAGCAGGGCCAAGATTGCCCAATCACCTATGTAGTCTACTCTTGATATCGATGTCTCACTTCATGGAGGCATTCCACCTGGGAGGCCACCTGACCTTCAGTTGATGAGAGATATCTTGTCTTTGGGTTCACCACTCTTGGATTTGGAGAGGTGAAGAGTTTGGAGGAGGACTTTGGAATGGGGGATGTCAAAGTAGCAGGCAGCAACATGAGGAGAGCTTCACATACCAGATCACCAGCTTTGTCTTTGAGGATGATTGATCCTTATTGGAGATCTCAGCTTTTGGTAGAGTACTCCAAGGATCTTGGTGCATGCATGATTCTTGATGACCTGGATGGAGTTGATAGATACATGGTGGATGATGTGGTCATCTATTCCTATGGCAGGATCTTCTTGAATAGATCTTCTAGTCTCAAGGAGAAGCTGCTACATGCATCACAAGAGGACTTCTCTTCTATGAACTTTGATGCATATTTCCAGTTGATGGAGGAGTTCACTTGGGAGGGCATCCAGCATGACATATATCAGCATATGGAGAGATGCATATCCCAAATAGTGATATAGGGGATGTCACAGCTACCTTCCTGCTCATTGGGAGTGAGGGAGAATTTCCAGTTGAGCCATTTCAGTTCAAGACCTCAAGTACATAATGGAGGAGGTATCATTTCATGTTTTGTATTGCACTTCTTTCCTTTATTTGAGCAACATGATGTAACAAGAAGAAATATTTCTTCTTGCATATTAGATGATGATGTACTTGCAGCTACTTTTAGCATTGATATTGGCTATCCTTTTGTTGAGCTGTGGGGGAAGCCATATGTCTCTTGGTGTGCACCAATGAAACCATTTTGTGACTTTATGTTTTCATCTTATGAGATGACTATGGAAGCAAACAAGTGGCTAGCAAAGCACTTGTTATTTATTATTTTGATGCAGGCCAAGGATGCACTGTGCTGGTTCCATGTGGGGGACCAAGATTCACTCTCCAGTTGTCATTTGGCAACTTTTTTTTATTGCATCTTGCTTCCATGTATTGTTGATGTGTTTTTGTTCAAGGGAAGCTTTGTATGGAGAGAGGAACCAATTGGATGGCATGGCACCCATATGATAGAGCAATAGAAGATTTGTTGGTATGGGGCATCATACAAGTTGACCTTCATGACCTTACTATATGGCTTGTATGAGGGAGAGATGAGGCAGCAACAAAAATTGTTGTTGCTATGGTTGCACTTGGGAGAGTATGGGAAAATTTCTTCCCATACTTTTCATGATATTTCCAAAGAGAAGAAAGGCACATTCATGGTGCAAGGAGGCTACCCTTCAGTATTGGAGGATCATGAGAGACTTCTATGTCAGAAGATGATCTTCTCATATAGCAGCATGATGGTGGATGGCTTTGGCATGTGGAATGTCAAAGGGAGAAGTCATGGAGCCTTATTAAAAATGCCTACAGCGCTGTCACATAGGAGCATGTTCTTATGGATGAGATATTCCAAGGGGAGGAGGCATCCCTTTTTCTTGCAGATTTTTATGAGTATATTCTCATGGGAGGACTTATTGGAGGATCTCACTTTTATCCCACTCACTATGTATGGTAGAGAATGCATTTTTTTAATTTTTGATTACTCTATTGAGTATTTGTACTTTTTCACCATGTTTGCACAGTGCATTGCTCCTCAAAAGAGCAAGAGTATTTTTGGGTTCTATGGTCACTTTAGGGCCAATGTTTATGATGATAGTAGCCCATCTATACATGATTTTGGGCAAGTGTATTGTTATTTTATATATGTATAGCTGCTATAAATTTATGCTTACTTCCCCATGTTGGGAGAACATACATATCCAGCTTGTAACTTGTTGCAGGAACCCTTGCCATATGACATTCTCAAGCAGCAGTTGGGAGAACTGCGTTGTATCCACCAGAGAGACCATATGTATCATCCAAACTTGCACATAACCTTCAGCCATTTTCTGATTTGGATGCCATGTGGTGATGATGTGCCATTCATCTTGAATGGAATAGTTTGGGTTGGCATGACTCATGATTTTGGAGGAAGAGTCTTTGGAGGCTCAATCTTCTTCTTGCCATTGGAGGGAAATCATGTTTCAGCCCAAGATCAGCATGACCTCTACACTTATCATGAGTGGAGAGGAGGACAGCATGCGATAGGCACTCTTGCCTATAACATTCACTTATTCAGCCCACCTACATTTCAGAAGCATAAGGTGGAAGAGACTTTTCATGAGTTACCATGTTGGAGGGTGACTCACTTCATTTGGATGATTGCATGGGTGAGGGAGGCACTCATTCACCATGTTGATCATCAATCCTACTTTGTGGATTCCATGAGACAGCTAGCATGTTTCCATTCACACTTTCCATCTTTGATTGATGCAAACACTTTGGTTTTGCACACTTGGGAGGAAGCATTGGATAATAGTTTATTTGCAGATTCTCTTGATGTAGTGATGGAGGCTATTGATGGAGACCACATGAGGAAGAGGGGAGATATTTCTTTCTCCTTATGCATTTTCTTTATGACAAGCAAATATTTTGGAGGGGAGGACTGTAATGTTCCAAAATTTTAGCTTCCAAGCTAAATGGAACATTAGAGTTATCAGCAGCTATAGTCGGTGAATAAATGGGGAGAAAAGCCCATAAGTCTCCTAAGGAGGAATAAAATAATCCAAATGTGAAAGGGGACACTCTTTCTAGCAAAATAAAACACCTCCATGTGTGAACAAGGTTCAATTGAAGCTGCTTTGACTAAGTCAACAGCGCAGTTTTAGTGGAGGAGGAATCCTAGGTTGGATAACGCAACTTTGGAGGGAAATGTAACTTGGGTTAGAAGTAATCTAAGTGAGTGGGGCCAAGGGAAATCAAACTCACATCTTATATAAGGAAGAGGATGGCAGCATTATTCATCATGTTGTAGAATTATTATTCTTGGCTGCCAAGAATTGTTGCTACTTTGTTGCTTAGCAAAGCTGCAATGCTGTTTAGCACTGGGTGTTCCTGGGCGGAAATCCCACCTCTTTCCTTTGAGGAGCTCATTGGAAGAGTTTGTGTTCATCATTCCACATCAGATTTTCAGACCAAGCTTCATCCATCTACATCAGCACAACTTTGCTGGAGATTGTGCAGTGTTGCTGGGTGCAGCAGCGGAAGGGATTGGAATCCCGGTTTCTGAGCTAGTTTCTCATTGGAGGAAGCTTTCCTTCACTTGAGAGATATGTTTGGAGAGATCCAAATAATATTTCAGATCTGTGGTATCAGGCCACACATTTCTCATACCCTCCCATTGTTGTTTCTGCTAGGGAGTGCATTATTTTAGAGGCAATACTCATTGCATGGTTTGGTGGCTCCATTGCTGAGTTTCCTTGTGATTGAGAGGTTCAAAATTTTATGGGAGGAAGCCCTTGAGGGATATACATCAGATCAGACATCTTTCAGCCTTGTATACTCTTATGCTTCAGTGTGGCAGTGATTATTCAGTAATTTATCTGAATATCACATTTGTATGTAGAGTATTTGACAAGAAACCCTTGTTGGGTTATCTTGTATTTTGTATGAGGAGACTAGATCCAATATATGAGTAGATATATTGTTCTCCCATATTTTTATGTGTAAACCCTCTCTTAGACTGTGCAGTCCCTTGAGCAGCTGCTCCAGCATTTTGTAGTCTTGGGGTTTTTCACCATTTTCAGCTACACTAGTGTGGGAGGTCTGTTTAACCCACCTAGTTCCATTTATTTTTGATATATTATTGTATTTACATGCTACATAGATGTATCCATGGGATCCCAGTGATGATTTCACTGTTCTATTGTATATGATGCTGGAAATGCATTTTTCATGCATGATTTATGAGCAATCCAGAAAAATGGATATTACAGATCATGTTAAGATATTCCCTTTTTCAGGGATGCTCATAATTATAGCTTGGGAATTGAGATATTCCCTTCAGATCTCCCCAAACTAGGTCCCTTATGAGCTTAAATTATCAGAAATTTTCTAAAGCATGGATAGCGTAGTTTCTAAGGGTTTTAACTGAAATAATGCTGGAACATTAGTATGGAAACTTAGAATATGAATCAGATGGTTTACATTAGTAAAAAAAGAGATTTACATAAATAAATGCCTCCAAATGAGGTGCTGCAACCATGCAAAGAGACAGAAAAGCTGAACAACGTAATTTACAGGGGACTGAAATAGTGTTTCATTATATTTTATATCTACAACAAATCTGAATAGAAAATCATAGATCAGAATGGGATCTATATGCAAAAAGAGATTTTTAGTACATTCCCCTTAGGGATCTCAGCAAAGGATTAATAACAATGAATAGATTTGAGATCTACACCATAGATCTGCAATAATCTTCAGAAATTTCTAAAGAATATGATCCACAACAGATCATATCTGAAATAGAACATGGATTGGTTGGCCAATCCATGGATCACCACAGTGAAGGAAAGGAGTCCTTCCACCGGAGATCTCTCCTCCAAACTGCTATCAAATGTACACTACAACTTTTCCTGCAAAGAGGACGTAGTTTCCTCAAGTGACTATGCTGAAGAAGTGGAGCACACTCTGGCCTGATGCCAAGATAAAAATATGAAGCTCAAACTGAAGAGGTACTTTTCCAAGAGGTTAAAAGACACACTCCATGAGAAGAGACACCCAAAACAAACTAGATCTCTACAGATCTAGAACTCCACTTTCTGCAGCTTACATAGACATCTCACCCCAACAGGACTGTGTTGTAGATGTAAGATGAGGCTTGGCCAAAATGCTAGATATTGGATCAATGCAGCAGAATATCCTCCAAGAAATCCTCAAGGAAGGAGGGAGTATTCCTAAACAGGAAACCCTCACTATTCTCTTTCTAAACAACCCAGAGAAATAGAATTAGTCTAAGGAGACTAATTTTTGAAATAACTTATAATTGAAACTATATGATGCCTCATATCTTCACTTGTGGAAGTAACAATCAAGGAATAGGATTCATTGTTTTTTTTCTCCCAAATGGATAGCTATCTTTATCCAATGTGGGCTTGGTAGGTGCATATTATTTCTCTCCTTCACATAAAAATTTCCAAAAGTCATTAAATATGAGGGTATGTTTGATCTTTCTACAATATTCTCTATATATCTAATTTCCAATTATCACAACCTTGATGATGGAGATTAGAGAGTGAATCCTTTCAATACTCTCCCAAACTAGACAAGTCAGATAACAAAGAAAAGAAATATATTCCAAACCCGAAAAGCTTATGTAGCTAGATCAAGAACAAACAATGTAGTTATGTTAGGAAATATTGAATATGAAAGCTCATTAAACTAATATCAATAGGTCATGCTTCTCCAATAACATATTTGGATTATGTACATATTTAATAGTTAGAACTGGAACAATTAATAGTTCCTAGGGCCCTTTATGAGGTACCAAAATTTTCAACTATCACAGGCCATTATTTGCTTGGTCCAGTAAGGCCTGCCACTTTTGAATAGAGTAAGGGCTCCCTTCCACTTTTGATTGTACCATCAAGTTCAAGAAAATTTATAAGATAATATTAATCCTAACGGATTTCCATCCACATCTTTGATTACTGAATCAAATTTTATCCATTTCCCACAAATAGAATAACTAACAATTGATAATGAGCAAGCAAAACTGAAAAATTTGGGCTCTTGTCTAGTTTTGAGGTTGTTGGTGTGGGTTATACACATAATTTCGTAGAATAAATAGACACAAAAAAGAAACTATCAACTACATCAATGTTTAGGGGATGAAATCTTGATAGAATAAGATTTGTGCAGAGTGGGTGACCCATTGATTAAGTACATCTATCCTGTAAAGAGTATAGTCCCAAGTTATGTACATAAATTTATATCTTGAGGGGTAGAAATAATGTTCAAGTCTAAAGGAAAACTATCCTATTGATTTGATAAAGATCGATATTTCTTGGAGACAATTGTTAGAAGAATATCTTATGAAAAAAAGGATGAGCGATTGAACATGTGAAAATTATTTGTATTGAGCTAATGGAGAAGCACCAACTTGGAAAATAAAGTAACAATTAGTATTAGACATGTAATCTACTAAGGATTATGGTGTGGAAGCTGAATAGTGAAAGGGAGTCTAAGAGACCTTAGAATATGAATCCAAGAGTCACTCTAATGTATTATAATTCTGCATATTGTGAATAATAAAGTAATTCACACTTATCTTTCACATTTTTTCTATTCCATGTGTGTTGTTTAGCATGGTATCAGAAAACAATTTTGGCCCTGGTCAAATTTGAACCACTAGTTTTGTGATCTTTCTATGCATTTCAACCCAGTCATTAGTAGCCTTGCACTTCTAAGCTAAACTCCAACTGAATTATTTGCCCCTCTTCCACTCAGATCTGTTGTTTTGAACCCTCTTCCAATTAGATTTGAGTTAGGTTTTCTTCCTACAGTCCCAATAAAAGAAAAAAAAATGGACAAAACGCACTGGTCATCTCTGTGTGCATAGCTTCTGTGACAGTTTACCTTCTCTTCAAAAATAGAAAAAGAAAAGGGGGAGGTTTTTTCTGGTGAATAGAGAATTTCTCTGGCTAATTTTGTAGGTTGAAAAATGTACCATTACCCTAGTCTCATGGTATTTTTAACCTCTATTTGAATGTATCCTGACCATTTGTTCGTTAAAGAATACAAAACATCCACTCGTTATTTTCCATAACTCCAGTCAGTTCTGTCATTGTGGAATATAAATGTTCCTTTCCGTTAGTTCCTGCAACTATATGGCCTTTGCAATTTGCATTCCAATTTCATTTTTCTTGTCATCCTTACCAGATTGATGGTTAGAGGGTCGATATTCTCAAATGCTAGATGATGAGAAACTAATTTTTGAGGGCCAATTTTTGTTGCACATAAATTCTAGTTGTGGGTACACGGCCAAATAACGTGTTGTTGGTTTTATGCAGATCTTCTTCTAAAATGGGTTATTTTATGTCTTTAATGGTTCTATCTCTCACCTGAACGCTACTACTCTGACTAATAAATCAACTCGGTCTACGTCTGTTACTGCTCATCAACCAAAGCAACACATTCCTTGGAAATATTGTATATGTTTTCCTTGGAAATATTGTATTAAACCATATAGGAAGAATGGAAGAGGCACAAAACGACAAACATGAAAATCATAGGTCTGTGGACAACGAGAGGTCCGTGAAAATTTGATTGATCGCATAAGGGTATCTCCAACGAAGAATTCATATCTACATTGAATTGTGGGGTGACATCAAAGTTGTAACTCATTTTGCATTGAAGGGTTGTTTATTGGAAATGGAGCATTGATTTTGTAGTTTTTTTTGTCGTTTCATGAAGAGTATGATCTATGGTCCGACTTTCAAACATGTCACACAAGCCAAGGGAACCCGTGAGCTGATATAGCCCCGTGGATTGAAGTTTAATTCTGCCTCTATTTGTTGTCTTGGTGATTTGTAACCCTGCGTTGATTTATGTATTGGTAGTTTGCTTGGCCAAATTATTCTTAGGGCCCATTATTCATCCTTTGTCGAAGATTTATTTTCTAAAATATCTGTCAATACAAAGAATTTTCGAAGGTCTAGATTTATTTTTTTGAACAATCCTTTAGGCTAGAGAAGTGTGAAGTGTCGAATATTTATTTTCTGGCTGGCCTTGAGGGCAGACGTTGAGATTAATTTGTACAAGATATTTTTTGTGGTCGTTTGGGATGAATTTCAATTAAAAGTGGTTATGTTTCCACCTATGTAAATTTTTGGTTGAGTCTCTTTTTAGTTAGGTCTAATTAATAGTGCATAAAGGGTCCAAGTCCCTTCACTCTATTTGCTGGATGAATCACCCTTGTTGTGGGTTGAAGTTTCTAGTATTGTTGCTCATGGTATCAAAATGATGCAAGCTATAATGAAGTTAAGTCTAGTAGCAGTCGGAATGGGTTGGAGTACGCTAACATCAGTGATGGTTGGGACGAGAGTGACATATAGAGAACCCACTTGAATTATTTATATCATACAACTTGTAGCTTGGATTGAATATTGGTGCAAACACAATGGTTGGAACCTTCAAATGGAGCTCTGGCCTCAAAAGGCTTGTTGAACACCATATATATGTGTATGGTAGAGGCCTATTGTGCAGTGAGAGTAGAGTGTATGGAACACCAAATATCGGATTACATCTGTGGTGATGCTATTAAGGTGAAATAGTGAATGAAGCATTGGTCTCCATGTAGCATGGAATGCAACATTGAGAGCAACCTTAAATAGTGTGCATTAAAATATCTGGTATGTGCGTTAATACTTAAGACTTTGCTTATTTTCATTTTAACGATGTATGGTTGATTGTGCTGAATTGGTGAGTTGAATGTCGTGATCCTAGTAATTGAATCTGAATGCCTCATATTGTTGGTTGATTTCATACATATCTTGAGCATTGGAGTGGTTGGATAAAACCTGCATTGGTTCAACATTGAATGTACGCTACAGTAGAGTTCATTGGTGCAGTGGCCCTACAATTTTTTATCCTATGAAACCCACATGGATAAATTAATATTGTCTGAGTTGATTACTTTGAGGAAGAACTGTCTAATTGAACACTCGAATAATTGTTCACCCTCACAATCTTGTTACTTATAAATCTCCTTTTGTGCACAATGCCTTATTGTGTTTTCTTTAATGTGTGACAAAATTAGCATTGCTTATAGCACAGTCAAAAGCATTTCCCCCTTTCTTTTTTTTCAAGTTTTATATATTAAGAAAACTTTCTCTTAAAATCCTATGATTGTTGCTCATTTTGCATCAACATAAATGTGACAAATTGGGCTAGACGAGGAAATGATTGGTGTAGCCAATATTTTGTGTGGTGCAATTCTTATTTATGGGCATCGTGTTTAGTTTAGCAAAAGAGATATAGCATGTGGGGTTTTGGATATTTGAAGTAATTTGGAGATTCGAGACTATTGAGAGCTTCTTTGTCTTGGAATTGTATTGGAGTTTGGAGTGAGTTCCTCATTGTTTTACTATTTTTTGAAGTTGATTTGCTGAAAATGGATCTAATTAGTGAAGTATTATAGTTTCTAAAAACCCTTATACAATGTATTGTTGAAGAAACAATGAAAATCAGCAAATCCTCTCTTTTTGACGTTAAAACCTGTTTGAAAAGTGCACAAGACATGACTTATTTTTTCATATCAAATCACAAGTACAACAAGATGAGTTACAATAGCACAAACATAATTTTGAACTTGTTTTTGTTCAAAACAACCCTTTTTTTATATTGAGACAAAATCCCATCTGTTGCAAAAGACTCATCAAATCGGTGAAAGAGCATATTTGCATGCAGATGTAGAAATTCATCTTGCACTTCCCAAGCCCATCATCAGACCTTGGGAAGATCTTTTCAACAAAAAGCACATAACATGTCTTAGATATTTCATAATCCAAACTACTCAAAGCCAATCAAATTTTAGAGTGTAGGATTTCTTGAGGATGATTCACCTTGTGACTTATTTCAGATTCTGATCCTCCACATTCACAGCCAAAAGTTGTCCAATGACAACATTGTCACTGAGTTTTCAATGTGAAATATCATTGTTTTGATCTTCACTCATGCAATCATTGTGTTCAGCATAATCATCATTGAAACATATGCTTCAGAAACAAGATTCCTACAAGAACAAAGATTCATCTTGGATGGATCACTTCTTGGCAATGGGCTTTAATAGTTAAGAAGATATTTCAGTAATATGTTAGAATTTATTCTAAAGTATTGAGAATTCTTGCAGTTGAGTTATCTTCATCTTCTCACCTTTTATTTGACATGGGGGAAGTGATGGTCATATACAAGTTTCAAAGATGAATAAAGCTGTCATGAGCCACAACCTGAAGCTAGTGCCTGAGCCTATAGCCAAAGAAAACCATACCCAAATTCAAAGTTGTATTGAGAGACACAAAATCCCCTCAACATGCCTATGGTTGGTGGCCTTAAACCACCATAGGTTGCACACCTCCATTTTCTAGGTTGAAGGTCTCCCTCTCCAAAGCATCAAGGATCACTTCCTATAGAAGAATACTTCAACTTCTTTTTAGATTTGGAAGAGTTCCAAGAATCACACTAAGCATTCCTTTGGTTGGTGGCCTTCCTTAAACCAATGTAGGTTGCATACCTCCCTTTTCTAGGTTGAATGTCTCCCTCTTCAAAGCATTAGGAGCACTTCCTCTAGTAGAAGACATCAATTTCTTTCCAGATTTGGAAGAGTTCTAGGAATTGCACTAAGCATTCCAGTGTTGGCGGTAATCCTTAAACCATCATCAATTGAGAACTCCAGTTATCCCACCTTATGCCATCATCTTAGAGAACACATTAAACCTATTATTATCATTCATTATTGTACTTTGTATTATAGCTCTCTCCTTTGACTCATATGTACCCCTTCGGATTAAGGGGGAGAATATTGGACACCTAATCCGCTAAGGGTTATGGTGCGGAAGTTGAACAGTGAAATGGAGTCTAAGAGACCTTGGAAGATGAATACAACAGTCACTCCAATGTCTTATAAATGTACATCCTGTGAATAATAAAGTAATTCTCATTTATCTTTCACATTCTCTCTATTCCATGTGTGTTATTTAACAATTATTCAGTGCATCACAAATGTACTTTCTAAAAAAAAAAACAATGGATCACTGAGCATGGATTTCCTAATCATGCAAAAAAGAGGAATGAACAAGAACTTCCACTATTGTTTCCTCTAGCAATAGTCACTATTTTTAGGACAATTGTTTAACATACTAGGATAGGACTAAATTGAAACAATTAGGACAATAGTGTTAGGTCCGCAAAGAAAATTATGATTCTAGGAGCATAATGAAATGGAAAGACTTAGGGAATCAATGTGGGAAATGGACTACTGCATGTCTACTAACTGCATGGGGTATTCCGTCAATGAACCTTTGGAATAGCATGTGCGTTCATGGTGTACTAAACAATACCCTTAATTTTAATACATATTGGAAAATACTTCTAAAATTCACTTTATTTAACCCCCTACCAATACAAACCGAATACACCTTCCCAATTTAAAAAACCCCTACTTTCACTAGATATTGTAGGTATCCATTTTTTCATCAACATTTTTTATACCCTTATATATTTTTTCATTAGTTTTTAGCTCCAATTTGTATACATAACATACAAAAATCCTTTAACCCCTATTATATGCTCAATATATTATGTCATTCTTTCCTCAATATATATCCCCCAATATGAATGCACGTGTTATTGTATTTCTCCCCCAATGAAGCCCCCGTGACTAACTAGTATGGCAAGGAATCAAAGAGAGTTAAGAATAGAGGGAAGAATGCCTAAATTTGGCTTGATACTATGTCAGGCCAGATGAGGTAACTCCCAAGCTTGGTTTATTTTCCATTAATCAAGCGTACTCATATAAATGACTTCATGACCTTTGGTTTCAACTTCCAAGGTCCAATTCCACTTCTTATTCTAACATTTTGGATTTTACATATTTACATTTTTACAAAATATTCACAACACCAAATCCCTAAGAATTAGGTGTCTAGAAATGAGGAAAAGACCAATGTAGAGATAATTATTATGGATTTAATGAAATACCATTCCATCCTTCACATTGTAGAAAATAGGAAAAGTAATGACATGTTTGAGGTTTTGTTTTTTTCTCTTGATAAATTCTCATGAAAAACAAGGTTTCAATCATTCACATGAGAAAGACAAATAGTATGGTGATCTACATTATTAGGATCGGAAATTTGAGACATTAATTGGGAGTTACTTAATATTTTTCTGGAGTGATTGGTCTCTACAATTAGGCTTGCTTATTTTACCATTATGTAATAGTGAAACTAATCAATATTGGGTTGAAGGTGGATGATAAGGAGTTGGTGTCCATTTATTTGAATGGACTTGTTTCATCCTAAATTCCATTTGTTCAAACTTTCTATACTTATGATAATCTATGATGCCTCAAAATCCTTAGTGTGAACTTCTAATGGAAGAATTCAAATTGCAAACTTATTTAAAGAAATATAACAAAGTAGAGGATATTTCTCTTATTATGAGGATGAAATTATTTCTACATGAAGAAGGAATGTACAACTATGGCGTTATATGATTTGAGTTGTATGATGTGTTTTATGTCATGATATTGGAAATTATTCCAATTAATTTCCATTTAATAATAAATACAAGACAAGGAAAAAGTTTTTAATAGAAATATAGCAAGAGTAGAGGAGGATTCCTCTCTATTTGGGATTTCCTTCTCCACATTATCTTATTCATTTGATAACATTCTATATAGTTTTGGTTAGTATGTGGATAGTGGGGAATTAATACATGTGGCATATGACAAGTTTCACTTCAGAAAATTTCAAGAGCCAAATGAAGGTATGGGTGTGGATTTAGGTGATGATGCTACACGCCTTATGAGAGGATTGGGCTCCGTTTTATTCTATATTACCTCAAGTAATGTTATTGAATTCATTGAAATTTTATTTGTTCTTAAATTGAAGAAAAATATTCTTTAAATTTCTTACATTTCATATGATTAGTTTTAATCTGAATTTGAATGACAACATCACAAAATCAACTATTGTAATCTAACTAGGCCAAGGAATTTTACTATAGGGGTGCAATAGGGTGGCCTTTATAGGTTAATTCTTCATCTTGTGGAACTTCAACATTCTAGTGAGTGGTTAGAATATATATCTAAGTTTGATGCCGAAATTATAGAGAATTCATGGTAGTAAGCTATGGAGACATGTTCTATTATGGAATCAAGAATATATTCTAAACATACAACTATTGGGAGTGTTGTTGAGTACAATGATAGAGTTATTGGATTCTCTTAGGAAAATGAAGTTGGCCTTTATCATAAATTTTCATTACGATTCCCTTAAAAATAGGGAACTTACCTAGTTGAGGTTGATGCGTCAATGGTAAGAGGTTTTGAGGTGCATAGGTAGGATACCCATGATCATAGGATTTCAAATTTTAGCACATGATAATTATTAGAGGGACTATTGATTTTGTTGGGTTATTGATAATCCAAATTTATTTTCCTTTAGATTCACAAGTGGTTAGTATTCTTTAGATACAATATTTTGTGATGCCACCTCGTGTTGTTGGATAAAAAAATACTTCCACAACTTACAAGATCAAAATTTTAGCACAATTAATTTCTTGTATTTCACAAGGTTTTCATTCAAGAATTGAAGGGAGAAATAATATTGGTGTTTCAAAGACTAATTTAGAGGTCAAAGTGGACTTTAAACAAGAGGTAGACATGATGATATTAGGGATGGATATTACCTCGCATTCTACTTCATCATGCAATATTTTGAGATCATGTGATAAAAAATTATAGGATGCATAAGAGCATGTAATATCACCCATATCTAGAATAAGAATGAATTATATTAGTTTCTTCTATTGTGATTCTTTCAATTATTTTTGAGGAGTTGTGTGATGCCTTAATGGTGGATGATGTTTGGATTGAATCTAAGTTTGCAATATGTATAAGTTTGCAGATGGTAGGGGTATTAATTATCGGGGTTACTTCAAAGTATTTACATTATTTTTAGGGGTTACTTCAAAAGTGTTTACACTATGCTCATCAGTGATTCATGAGATGTGGGGTGCATGGTGGACAATCGCCTCTTTATTTATTTATGAAAAAAATGCACATTGGAGGTGGATTACTTTGATTCCTAAACCTTGTATGGATTCTTACATGATAATTGTACTTTAAAGTGTTCTAAGCCTATGGGGTTCACGACATTTTTCATGTAGTGCATGCATGACACTAGATTTCTTACTTGGACAGAACCTTGCATTAGAGGATTGTTAGGAATTTCGTAAGAAGAAATTTATATTTAGATTGGATTGGGTCACATTAATTTCTGTTGGAGGCTTAAATTGACTTGAGTAAGCTTGGGTTGAGAAAGTTGAATTTTACATGGGTTGACATAAATAAGGCACATGGACTAGGAGATGTGTTGGATCCTTAAAGAACTTAGAAGAAGAGCGTTGTGACTTAAGATAAGGAGTGCCCTTGCCATGGATCCATGTTTATGGATTGTCATCATAATGAAGAGTAACATGTGTGATTGATAGAGAGATCAATCCACTTATGTGGACCTAATTGTATCCTATATGTTTCTTGTAGTGGACTAGATCCACTAACCATCGTAGATGCCAATTCACCTCTCCTACAATTAAAGGAAGGATAGATTCATTCATGTCATCATGCTTGGAGAGTTGGTTCATTGTCACACTTGTTTTTGGAGATGTGAGAAGAGAATCACTACTCTCTCTCTCTCTCTCTCTCTCTCTCTCTCTCTCTCTCTGCTATAGTCATATCCGAAATTTATGTCTCACCTTATAAAGTTGTTATGGTTTTGTGGAGTATTCTTGAAATTGAGAGTTAGTGTTTTGTTTGTTCCCTAAAGAGGCATTGAAATTAGATTTTGATAATATATCCGTGGAGATGTGAGAAGAGAATCACTACTCTCTCACTCTCTCTCTCTCTCTCTCTCTTCTATAGTCATATCCGGAATTTATGTCTCACCTTATAAAGTTGTTATGGTTTTGTGGAGTATTCTTGAAATCGAGAGTTAGTGTTTTGTTTGTTCCCTAAAGAGGCATTGAAATTAGGTTTTGATAATGTATCCCTTTTCCTTCATTTTTTATTGATGAGATGTCCCCTAAAACATGGGTTTGGGATTGATTTTAAGTTTATTTCTATTAATTCTTCATTTTCCTCTTATAACATATACTTAATTTTAGATCATAATGTTCACTAAGCTAAAAATATATTTTGACTAATAAATTACATAAATTATAAAAACAAAAATTAATACTTTTCACACCCAACCTAGTTCAAAAGAAAGTAATACTTAAATATTTCTTTCTATTTAACTAATAAGATATATATATCATAAAAACAAAGAATTAAGATTTTTCGCACCCAATCTAGTTCTAAAGAAAATAATACATAAAATGTAGACAAAAATTATGAAAAATGATCTGTATCATTAGCCATTATTTTTTAGTCTACCACCCACACTACTAAAATCAGTAACATATTCATCAACTTAAAAACTAATCTTCATTAAAATCAAACTCATTAGTTAACTTGTGTATTTCCTCATTTCATTAGCTAACTCATGTGTCTTTCCTCAAATTTTTTATTATTTATACACATTTTCCACCGTCTCCCATGTAACAATGAAATTTGATTGAAATCATGGGCTTTTCCTTACTATTTTATTTTTATTTTTATTTTATTAATACATAGTTTCAGCCATCTCCCATGTAACAATAGAATCCTCATAAGGTGGTTTGGTCATCCAATATGATCAAGATATTCACTATCCTCTGATAAAACACAGAAAATATGTTTAACTTTATTGTAGGTGAATGGGAGGTAGAATGAAGTCACTCATCGAAACCACTCCCAACGACGCGAGGACTTTGGAGATATCAGCCCTCTTATTTTGACCCAGCTGAGCATCCAAGGCCAGCCGCACCCACATTTAATTGAAACTAGTGCCAATAAAAGGATAAAATAAAAAAAGAGAGTGGTTAGGTAAGTGAACTCTGAGATGGATGGTGGATTGAGGAGGCTTAATAGTACTATTGATTTGTTGTATAATACAAGCATCCAAGATCAGTCACCCTTGCTCTAGCACCCGGAATTAGTTGAAGGTAGTGCCAATTAGATGACCGTTGCTCTAGCACCCAGAATTAATTGAAACTAGTGCCTGATGAAAGGGAAATACTTAGGCACCCGAAATTAATTGAAACTAGTCCCGATTAGATGATGAAATTAAAAAGGGAATACTTAGGTAGGTGAATTGTGAAATGGATGGTGGATCCCGGCTTAATAGCATTGGTGATTCATTGTATAATTCAAGATAGAGATTAGCAGTTGTAATTTTGATGAAATTAAAAAGAGGGATATTAAGTAGGTGAACTGTGAAATGGATTGTGGATGCAAGTTTAATAGTATTGGTAATTCACTGTATAATTCAAGTTAGATATTAGGAATTGTTATTTTGTGTTATTCATGTAAAGTAGATGTGGAATAAAAATTAAAAAGAGGGCACTTAAGGCATGCTGAATAAAAATTAAAAAGAGGAATATTAAGTAGGTGAATTTGAGTGGATTGAATTTTAATAATATTAGTAATTCATTGTATAACTCAAGTTAGATATTAGAAATTGTTATATTGTGTTATTAATGTAAAGTAGATGAGGAATAAAAAATAAAAAGAAGACTCTTAAGAGGAAATTTTTTTATTTTTAGGGGTTGATGTTAAATTAGAAAAGGGTGATTTTTTTTGCAAAATACACAAAGAAAAAAAATAAAAGAGAAATTGAAAGAGAAGAATATAAAGAGATAGAAAAGAAAAGAAAAAGAAATAAAGATACTTTTAAATCAATTTTATAAATTATTGGAAAATTAATCTAGATACATGATTAAAATTGCTACCAATATATTTAAATGGTTTGGGTGTTCATTTGAATTTTGAGAAGAAGATATCACTCACAATGTATATTTTTAATGCATATTTTTAAATTAACGATTAAAGGAGAGGAAAAATATTCTCTTGCAAGTATTTTTGTGTGTTTAAATTGTTCCCCATTAGATTTGTTAAACCTAAAAGATTTGGAACATCTATTTCTCTCTAGTTATTATCACTATATTCGTTGTTTTTTATTTCTATAAGAGAATTAATGTGTGAATTTAGATCTTATGTTTCCCTTGTTGAGCTAGTGTGGTTGTGAGATTTTTTAGGGGATTGAGGCCCCCTTTCAATCTCTAAGGATATTAGATTAGGAGTATCCAACAAAGTAGGATGACTCCTAGTGAAGAAGGGCACCTTCACAACTACTTTTGTGGGTAGAGTTGGAGGGGAAGGAAATCCAACTCCAACTCTAGGTGGGTAGATAATATAAGGAAGATATGTATAACTTCACAAAGAATGGTGGGTACATTTGTCTATGTAAATTCCAGAAATTTCAAGAAGCTGGAAATTTCAACAAGTGTTCAAGCTAGGTAAAATTGTGTGTAAAAGAATAGAAAATATTTGAGAAGATAACTCCAAAATTTCTATTTGGATAGAGATATATTTCAAATGAGAATATACAAAAAACAATTAATATAGATATTTCCAATAAAAGTTATTCCTTGAAAGAGAGGCCTTAGATGAAGCATGTGAGGAATTTAGGAAACTGGTAAATAAGTTAGGAGCACTCGAAGCAATACGAGGGATTGAAGAAAATCCTTGCTCAAGCATTGAAGAAATTAATGGAGAGTAATATGACTACTTTGAGTGAGTACGAAGACCTTGTTGCACATGAACAAATTTTGAAAAAGGTTAGAAGCTTTAGAACAAGTACAAAAGCCTTGCTTAGTTAGGACATCTAAAGTGCATGGAGTGAGAGAGGCAATGGAGAAAACCTCAAAAAATAGGAGGTAAATGATGAAGAATATGAATTTCAAGATCATGAAAGAATTAGAGTGAAGAAAGAAAAATAAAACAAAGTGATTGAAAAACAATAGTAGAGGAAATGAGACCTCACAAAAAGTGAGATAAAAGGGATAGAAAAAAATAAAAAAGATTTTAAAAGTTGCAAGATGGAGAACAAGTGCTAATATACAAAATATAGATGAGAATAAAGAATACAAGATTATAAAAGGAAGAGAAAGGGATAGAAGGAAAAGAAAGAAAACAAATACCTTTGTAAAATAACAATTTGAGAAAGTAATTTTTGTTTTAGGATTTACTGAAAAATTAATTAACTCTCTCTATGAGACAGAGACTTAAAATTTGAAGAAGAAAAGAAATATTTGTACACCCATTTGTGAGAGAAGAAATGATGTAGAAGCATAGCTAATGTATAGTTGTAATTTTTTAGAGAATTGAAAGAAATATTTTTTTTAGTAAGTTTCAGGAAAGAATTTCTCATGTAGGTGTTTTCAATTTTTGAATTTTTAAATTTTTGTATTTTAAAGTAGTTAAGCCTCATAGTTTTAGAGTTTATAGTTCTCTCTTTTTGTTACTATTGTGTTTATGGATTTGTATTTCTGCAAGAAAAATAAATTGTAAGTTCAAAGCCTATGATCCCCTAGTTGCACTTGTGTGTGTGTGTGAAAGTGTTTGATCCCCTACCATTTCCTTACTATTTGTATGAAGTATAAAATCTATTAAACCAAATAATCTCTTTTCTGTGTTTTTCTTGTGGTTCTCCTAGCAACTTAACATGATTCTCCAAAAACCTTTTTTTATAACAAGTCTTCAAGTTTCTCGTGTCTAAACATGACAATTAAAGCATTTGAAAAAACCTTCCATAAGATAAAACAGATAAACCTTGAAAGCCTTGTATAGGAATTCTACAGTTTTAGAATAATAATTCAAAAAGCTTTCAAAGCTTCCAATTTTAGTAAAAATCACCTACACCATCACTTCAAGTAGTGGAGTGCATGTCTATGACTTTGATAGCATGTGGAGGGCATATGAAAACAAGTAACTATATTTATTACAAATGAAACAGATCATGATCCAAAATGGATTCAATTTTGCCTCCAAATCATAGTATTCAAATGCAGATGAAAATAAGATCAAGTTTAAGTGCTCGTCAACAGGATTCCAACGGTGTGAACGGTGCGTAAAATTGAGTTCGTATGACAAAGATATGGCCAATCAAAGTTTATGGAAAATTAGGGAAAAATGAGTCAAAGTCAAAGTCAATGGTCAAATTCAATGATCAGATGACATCAGAAAGACATGTGTCATCCTGGGAACATGCCACCTGCCCAGGATGATGTCAGCTAGATTAGTGACATGTCGAAGTGTGATTGGTTGGAATGGGCCAATCCGGGGTTGTCACGTGGCAGCCCGAATTTTACCCAAATTGGCCTTATTTCCAAAATTTTGGAGGTCAGGGAGGATCAAACCCTTGACCTCCTGGAATGGCTAAGAAATTTCCGGACTTAGTTCACCGGTTGGGCTAATGTGTTAGTTGGTGTTAAATGCAAGAGATAGTGTATTTATTGTGACAGATCGTCACCACCAGAAAAGGTCTGGACGGTCGGGGTCAACCCCACAACCACCAAATCCTTAACCTTTA
Source organism: Pinus albicaulis (assembly GCA_034641835.2). Taxonomy (NCBI): domain Eukaryota; kingdom Viridiplantae; phylum Streptophyta; class Pinopsida; order Pinales; family Pinaceae; genus Pinus; species Pinus albicaulis. Next base: position 1,536,117,619 of record CM076570.1, on the reverse strand, counting down.
TTGAAACCATCGAATGGAACCTTGTATTAAATGTCGCGCCATATAACAATGTAACCAACAGATATATACATTAACGTACCACTAAAACCTTAGTTTGAAATCGCCGTATATATAATACATATATGTTACCATATATATGTGCGATATGTATTATCAAAACTGCCGCCACATATATATTATAATATATATGTCAAATCATATATATATCAAATGGATATGCCACCGACGAGAGGTTCAACGGGATGGTCGGGCGGGGGTTTCAACCCGCCGACCTCCCCAAAAATTATATATGTAGTGATTTTAACACATTCTGCCAACCAGTTCATCTACACAGTGATGCTTGGTAAAAAAATCCACAAAATTTATTTTATGCAGGTGCAAAACCAAAGCTGCCCAAACCAGAAGCGTGCAGCTCGAGGTGGTTTTCTGCAGACTGAGGTGGTTTTGTGTAGGGAAGAGGTGGTTTTGGATTCTCTAGGGGGTCTGGAGGTGTAGGAATTTGTAGGGTAAGTTCCATAGATCAAAAACAAAGGTCACTGCTCACAAACATATCGCAAATCAATACACCAGTATTATCACGTGGTTAAAACCCTCGAAGAGGGAAACAGTCCACGGCCTGAGCCAACGTGGCCACTTCAGGCAATATATTAATATAAAAGAAAAGTTACATATGTTTCTTTGATAAACGGTTACCGGACAAATGACCCTCCATGCTCTTTAAATAGAGATCATGGACCAATCGGGTGTTAAGCCACAAATTAAGTGTCATTAATACCAAGGAGAGAGTGAACCGTCAGATCACTACAAATCGTGACCGTCGAATTATAAGTTACAAATGTACATAGTAAAGAAACACATTTTACCTAACTCTACACTAGACTAAGTTATTCTTAACTATTTCCTATGTGTCGGAATATCCTAACATCCCCCCTTAAGAATAACTTGGGATAGGATTGAAGGATTTACAAAGGTGACACGAACGAAGCCTATTTCTTATGTGTTGAAATATCCTAACATCCCCCCTTAAGAACAAATTGGGATAGGATTGAAGGATTTACAAAGGTGACACAATAGGAGAAGGAAGGAGGTATTAGAGACCATCCCCCCTTAATGACAACTTTCCTGAACTCCAAGCATGAATCAAAGTTTGGTAAACTTCGCTTTTGTGAGAGTCTTTGTAAAGATATCGGCTACTTGATCATTGGTTGGATAGTACTTCACTTCAAGAACACGATCATGAAAGAGCTTTCTAATGAAGTGTATGTGGAGTTCAATGTGTTTCATATGCTGATGTTGAACTGGATATTTACATAGCTGAATGGCACTCTAATTATCACACCAAAGTGTAGTTGTATGCTATTGATGAAGACAAATTCAAACAAGATCTAACGAAGCCACATGGCTTCCTTGCTAGCTTCAACTGCACCACGATACTTTGCTTCTGCTGAAGAAATAGTGATGGAACTTTGTTTCTTACAAGACCAAGTAATAGGTCCTGAACCAAGAGTGAATACATATCCAGTAGTAGACTTTCGATCATCAGGGTCATCAGCCTAATCAGAATCAATGAAACTAATCAACAATGGAGATGCTCCTGCATTGTAATGAGTCCCTAACTGAACTGTACCTTGAATATATCGAAGTGTTCTTTTAGCTTCTTTCCAGTGACTTTCATGAGGTTGGTGCATAAACCAAGCGACAATACCAATGGCAAAGGAAAGGTCAGGACATGTATGGGTTAGATACAGAAATTTACCAACAAGTTGACGATATAAGGTAGCATCAACTTCAGGGGTAGTACAAGTGACTGAAAGCTTGACTCTAGACTGAAAGGGAGAAGCGGCTGGCTTACAGTCTTCCATGTGAAAGTGGTGTAGAAGATCATAGGCATACTTGGACTGAGAGAGGGTAATGCCTTCCTTCGATTGCAAGGCTTGAAGACCAAGGAAATAATGCAAGTGTCCTAAGTCTGTCATTTCAAATTTCTTTTTGAGGCTAGACTTCACATGGTTTATATGGTTTGGATCACTACCGGTAAGGATAAGATCATCAACATAAAGAAAAAGGATGGTGAAGGACTTACCCACTTTCTTGGTGTAGACAGTGTTGTCATAATGACAACTAGAAAAGCCATTATCTAATAGGAATCTATCCATTTTGGCATACCAAGCCTGAGGAGCTTGTTTGAGACCATAGAGAGACTTCCTAAGGCAACAAACAAGGCTAGAGTCATTTTGGATAAAGCCTGGGGGTTGTTCCATGTATATTTCTTCATGCAAATCTCCATGTAAGAAAGCAGATTTAACATCCATCTGATGGAATTCCCATTTAAAGGAGGCAGCAAGGGAAAGAACAAGGTGGATAGAATTAATTTTGGTAACAGGGGAGAAGGTTTTAGTATAGTAAATGCCTTCAACTTGTGAAAAACCTTTAGCGATAAGACGAGCTTTATGTCTATCCACTTTTCCATATGGTCCAAACTTTGTTTTGTAAACCCATCTGCATCTGACAAGTTTTCTTCCTTTTGGAAGAGGAAAAAGATCCCAAATATCATTTTCCAATAAGGAATGATATTATTCATTCATAGCTTCATCCCAATCTGGATGACCAGAAGCTTCTTCAAAGGTTTCTGGATCAGGATTTTCTGGAACTTGAGCCAATAAGGAAGAGGCTATTTCGAACTGAGAACGTGTACGTCGTCTATCTGTAGGGTCACCTGCAAGAAAACCTGCTGCATCCTGAGTAGAGCGGACCAATATTGGAAGCGGTGGAGTAAAAGGAATAATTTCAAGAGGTGGAGGAGGATTTTCATCCTCGCTTTCATCATATGAACTAGAAGGAATGCTATTAAAAATAGAAGAGAGAGAGAGAGTTGGCACATGTGCCGAATCAGGATCGCAGGCCAATGGTGGCACACCCGCCGAGCTAGGCTTGCAGGCCGATATATTTTCATCAAATTTTACATCTCTTCTAATGAAAATATCTTTGGATTTTGGTTGAAGAAGTCTATATCTTTTGACATCTTCAGAATATCCAACAAAAATGCATTTTTCACTCTTAGGTTCTAAGGCTTTATGTTTTGCATCTAGAATATGGGCCCAAGCATCACTTCCAAAAATACGAAAGTGACTTACATATGGTTTGATTGATCTCCAAGCTTTTTCTGGAGTTATATTCTTTAAAACCTTAGTAGGAGTGCGATTTACTATATAATACACACCGTTAATTTCTTCTGTCCAAAAATTGAGACTAAGTCCTTTAGATTAAAGCATACAATTAGCCATTTCTTTTAAGGTGCAATTATTACTTTTGGCTACACCATTTTTTTGTGGTGTATATGGAACAATATGTTGCAATTGAATGCCATGCTCAGTGCAAAAGTTGATAAATATGTTGTTAACATATTCTCCTCCATTGTCTGATCTTAACTTAAGAATTGGATGTCCAGATTGTTTCTCAACAAAGGCCTTAAAGGCCAAGAACATGTTAAAAACTTCACTCTTGAGTTTTACGAAGTATACCTAAGTGCGTCTGGAAAAATCATCAATGAAAGTTAAGAAGTACTTACAACCAGAGAAAGAAACAACATGAAGTGGACTACATAAATCAATGTGCACAAGCTGCAAAGGGGCTGAAGCGTTCCAAGAGGCACGTTTGTCAAAACTATCCCAATGATGTTTTCCGAGTACACAACCGGAGCAAACACCATCTCGACAAGATACCATAGGAAGACCCATCACCATATTTTACTTACATAGAGTTTGAAGGGAGCGATAGTTTAAGTGACCAAATCGCTCATGCCAAAGTTTGCTCACTTCATCATTATGAGCAACAAAAACGGAGGGAAGACATGATGACCCAAAGTTGTCAAACTTATACAACCTTGTGGAATCATCAGCAATGACAGAAGCTAAAATATGTCTAGGATCTTTGAGGTCCTTGATTACAACATCATGAGGTGAGAATTCTACTATTTCCCCTTCACCTGAATGAGTTATCTGATAAACAGATAGAAGGTTGCATGACAAGGTAGGAACACATAATACATCATTAAACTGACTATCATCTAGATGAATGGTTCCAGATCCTACAACACTAAGAGATCTATCATCACCAACATAAATATGTTTGGTGTTACAATCATTTAAAGAAGAAAACATGGCTTTATTTTTTGCCATGTGGTAAGAAGCTCCAAAATCAATGAGCCACTCATGAGAATGAGAAGAAGAAGATACATTTAATGCATAACCAGGTCTTGATGCTTGACAACCACAAGAAGAAAGTGCCATTCCCGAAGATGAAGGTGAAGAGTGATCCAAATTGATGTTGTGCTTCTTCATTGCTGCTTCTAAGGCTTCCATCTTCTTAAAACATTTGGACTCTATATGGCCATCACGATTGCAAAAGTTGCAATGTTTATCTGTCTTCTTCCCTTTTTTTTTATTTTCCTTATCATTTTGGTGAGTTGCTTTTTCAGTTTTCGGCTGAAATTGCTTAGGAACTTTGTTTGGTTTCAGACCATACTTTTTAGGATACTTCTTCTTGGGATTCTTTTGATATGATTGATGTTGGGCTGCTAGGGCTTTCTTAGAAGCATTTACATAAGTGATAAGACCAAGGCGTAAGAGTTTTTCTTGTTCTCTTATCAAATAATCGCAAAAGGCATCAAAAGAGGGGTTCTTGTAGGTGGTTCCTGAAGAAAAGATGACTTCTCTAGTGGAATGGAAGGTGGAAACAAATACAGAGTATGCAGGGCCAAGATTAGCAAGAATGCAATAGATGAGACTACCATCTTCCTTTTTGACCTTACAACCTTCTAAAAGAAGTCTAAGGGTCTTGAATTTGAACAAAAAATCTTCAATAGAGGAGAAATTATTGGGGTCCATAGTAAGCAACTCATTTTCAAGCTGGTGAGCCCTGATTTGATTTTGAATGCCAAAGACAGTATTTAGCTTGTCCAGGGCTTCATGAGGGGTTTTAATGTCAAGGATATGAAATCGAAGATCTTGAGCAATGGACATTCCTATCAACCCTCGTGCTTGATCTTGTTTATTTTCCCATCTAGCGACTTTATCATCATCAGAAGGTTTACTTTCTTGTCCTATGGCTATTCTATAAATCCATTTACGTCTAAGTATATCTACCATGTGAGGTAGCCATTGGAAATAATTGGTGCTGTTAAGAATAATTGGGCATGCACTTTTCATTTTTTTAAAACAACTGAAGCTAAAGAAAGCTGAAATTAACTGCTCCAATGGAAAGATCTTGAAAAATTAGGCTGATTAAAAAAACGGCTCGAAAAACGGCTTCTAGATGAAGAAGTTATGCCTTTTTAAAAACCCGAGTTATAGATGTCGAATAGTTACGAGAACGATTTGAAATTTGTTGATGAAGTTCAACTTAAAAAAAAATCCCACCCATTTAACAAAAAACTTTATATAAAAGAAGCTTGAGAAAGAGACTTGAACCCAAGACCTCTATTCTTATAAACTAACTTCTCACCAAGTGAGATAGTAAAAGGATTATGTTATTGTTTGAAAGGAGGAATGGGGTTTTTTTTTTTGTAGTGTTTGGTGTGTGTGTTTTTTCCTGCACAAAAAACACAAAAATTCGATAAAAAAATAAAATGAAATGCAAGCCTTACGGCAGACCGTTATATTTTCGGTTAGCCTTACCAACAACTATATATTTTTTCACTATTTCTGATTTCCCGAGATCGCACAAAGACGTGGGGAAAGAGCATACATAGCAAAAAAAGTCTCTTCTTCCTGTTTCTGATTTGCCGAGATCGCACACAGCGCAGAGCAAAGAGAATACACAGAGAAGAGGGTATAGATTTGGTAAATAAATAAAACCTAAAAAATGAAATAAACAGAGGGAACCAAAATAAGTAGAACTATTAACAAATATAACTGCAAAACAGATACTTTATACCTTCAGATCTAAACTAACATAACTTGGGCAACCGAAAACCTTTTCGCATGAAACAAAAGGCGTTCCTCACTGTAACAGATGCTACAGACACAACAAAGCAGTTATCCAGGCCTAAAAATGTTCATAAATAGTAGATCTACAAAATTACAGTCGCATGTAGTTAAACCGGCTTCGGATTCAGATCAACAACGGATGCAGCCCTCAAAATAGCTCTGATACCATGTAGGAATTTACAGAGTAAGTTACGTAGATAAAAAAACAAAGGTCACTGCTCACAAACAGATCACAAATCTGTACACCAGTATTATCACGTGGTTAAAACCCTCGAAGAGGGAAACAATCCACGGCCTGAGCTAACGCGACCACTTCAGGAAATTTATTAATATAAAAATAAAAGTTACATATGTTTCTCTCATAAACAGTTACCAAACAAATGACCCTCCATGCTCTTTAAATAGAGATCATGGATCAATCGGGTGCTAAGCCACGAATCAAGTGTCGTTAATACCGAGGAGAGAGTGAACCATCAGATCACTACAAATCGTGACCGTCGAATTATTAGTTATAAATGTACATAGTAAAGAAACACACTTTACCTAACTCTACACTAGACTAAGTTATTCTTAACTATTTCCTATGTGTTGGAATATCCTAACAGAAGGTCACTATGGCGAAATATAGGCAAATTTATACTCATTTTGACCAAAATTTTGAGCGGGTCGCAATGGTGAGGTCCATTTTCTCATTTGAGTCTCTGTTTTTGAGCTCATACCTGTAAAAGCATTTTGAAGACAAAATAAAGCGGTCAGCACTCGAAGCTAAGGACCCAGGGACGTAGCCAAGAAGTCTGGTGAACTCTGTTATTAAATTGTTGCTGTGTTGATGTGTTTGAATGTGTTTTCACTTGCTTATGATGTTTATGTTATTCACAATCTTTTCGATCTAATTCACTAAATAACATAAGCTACTCACATAGACATCAATAATACCTTTTTCATAAATACAGATCAGATCATTAGAAAGGAAAATTAAAATATCCATAAAGAGAGATATGGGTTACTTATGAGGTGTAGACTAATTAGTTTCTGTGAGGATTAGTCCTCACGAAGTCAAAGGATCAAATCTCATGGGGAGGGGTTGAGATGTGGGTGTTATGTCAAGGTCATCATTTCAAGAATATTGAGACAATTAATACCCAAAATATAGAAATATATGGGTGATATGTCAAGATCATCATATCAAGGATATTGAGATAATTAAACACCCAAAAAAGAAATATGTGTCATATGTCAAGATCATCATCTCAAGAATATTGAGACCATTAAATAGGAAAAATCTAGATGGGGCTAGCCCTTGCCTAGGTTTCCAGCTCAATTGGAATGAAAAAAATATATAAATAAGAAAAACCTAAAATTATGCACACCAACATGTTTTTACATGCTGCAATCCAAAATATCCAGTTTCTAATCTCAACTTACTTAGAAAAAAAAAAGATATGAATACTATTTCAAGATCTCCATTTCATAAATATTATCTCAACTTAGTTAGAAAAAAGAAGATATGAATGATATGTCAAAATCTCCATTTCATAAATATTAAGATAACTAAATAGTAAAAATCTAAAATCACTAGCACCACCATATTCTTACATGCTGCAATGCTCATAATCAATCTTAAATGTTTGAAAAATATGCATGTGCATCTTCATTTCAAGGATATTGAAATAACTAAACAGGCAAACCTAAAATTAAGCACACCAACATATTTTTACATTAGAAATAGTTCAGAAGTGAAATATATAATTTAACTTTAAAAGGGAAGGTCAAACAATGGGAGAGGGTAAAGAAGGAAGAGGTGAAGGCGTCACTAAGAGCATATGAACTGGAGACTGCTTGACTGTTGAAAGAAATGGAGGAGGACAACCCAAGGGATGGTCTATGGGAAGGATTGATGGAGATGGAAGAGGAGAGAAGAAGTATTCTCCTATTTGAAGAATAGTCACGGAGACTCAAAAGCAGCGCAATCTGGTTACGTGAAGGTGACAAGAACACAAGGTTTTTCCATGCATTTGCAATAGGGAGAAAAAATTTTAAACACAATCTGGAGGATCAATGTAAATGGGTTAGCATTTAATTCTCAAAAAGATATATAGAATGAAGAGGTTAAATAATTTTATAATCTTTATAAGATTCGGGAGGAGCAGGTTTACGAGGAACAGATGTGGGTAGTGAAGGAGATCACACAAATGTTTGATGAAGGTAATCTATAGGAATTTCAAAAGCTGATCAGTAAAGAGGAGATATTAATGGTTTTAAAATCATTTGCGATCGACAAAAGCCCGGGGCCTGACGGATGGACCCCGGATTTTTTCATTTACTTTGCGTAATTTTTTGTTGAACACATTCGGGACATGGTGGAGGAAGCAAGGACTACAGGTAAGGCTAGTGGAGCTATAAATTCAACGTTTATAGATTTGATTCCCAAAGCTAAAGGGGTGGATTCCTTTGATGAATTCTGTTCGATTTCACTATGCAACACACTGTATAAAGTTATTTCAAGGACAATAGCAGAAAGGATTAAGAAAGTTTTATCCATATTCATTTCCCCTGAACAAGCGGGGTTCTTAAAGGATAGGAGCATCCATGATGCGGTGGCTTCCACCCAGGATGTTATCCATTCGATACACTCAAAGAAAATGAAGGCGTTGGTTATGAAGATAGACCTAAGTAAAGCTTATGATAAGGTTGATTGGGGGTTGCTAAGGCTAATTTTATATAAGATCAACCTTGATAGGGCTTTTGTCAATTGGATCATGGGGTGTGTTTGTAATACCTCCATGGTAGTCATTATCAACGGTGTTGCAACAAGATTTTTCAAGCCTGGCTGTGGATTGAGGCAAGGATGTGCTCTTTCCCCTCTTCTGTTTATTCTTGTTATAGATACACTAAGTACTCAGTTAATTAAAGCAGTTAGATCAGGATGCATCAGGGGGATTAGAATTTCACAGTGCAGAGAGAACTCATGATTTTTTTGTTGATGGCGTTATGCTTTTTGGAATGCTTATTAAGAAGGTGTGGCAGGTCATTCATGACATATTCACAAAATTCTGTAGGGCAATAGGTATGCTGTCAAATAATGAAAAATCCTGCATATATCATGAGGAGGAGGGTGAGGATTTGGTTGTTTCATGGGGAGCTCTGGAAATACTAGGAAGTTTCTTCAAACTGAAGGTATCAGCTCTGTCAAATACAACTGATTTTATTTTTTGGTGGCATAGGAGTAATGCATCATTGAGGAATATTCCAGCGATTTATCATTGGTATATTTTGTGTGGTCGGAACAAATGGATCTTTGAGGAAGAATGTTGTAGCCCTGAGAAGATTGCTAGCATTGTCATTCAAAACTGGGATGCTATGAAGACTTCAATGAGACCTCCAGAGGACCTTTCAAAAAGAATGAGACTGCATGAGATTCACTATCCGGAAGGGTCCTTTGATGGAGCCTCACAACAAACTCAGTGTGGTTGTGGAGCTTGTTTAATGATCTCACCAAACTGCCACTATAAGATTTACTGGTATGGACGCTCTGGAACCAATATGAGGGTTGAAGTCTTGGCGCTATGGAGTTTAATGTGGTTTGCCACTCAACTATGTATTGAGAATATGTGGGTATATGGTGATTCGAAAGTCCTCATAGATCATCTTAACAAGGGCACTGTTTTGAACTATGGAACCCTAAATACTTGGCTGGACAAAATTAAATCTTTAAGAATATCTTTCTCTTATATCCAGTTCAATCATATATTTAGGGAGAAAAACTGTAGGCAGACAGATTGTCGAAGAAAGGCTTGCAAGGAGTTTTTGGAGATATGCACTATACGCTTTTCGACTCATTAGGACTAGGTGCCACAGGGATGGTCAAGTTCATTTGAGCTCGCGGCGTCTATAGTTTTTTGGTTCGAGGGTCTTGGTAATTGATGTTATTTGATGATTTCTGCTTTTTATATAACTTAAATGAAAAATGAAGTGATATGGCAAGACAATGGAGGAAAGATTAAAGGACAGGTAAGGTAATTTTTAGAAAGACAATGAAGGCCACTGAACGTTCGGGGGGGAGGGGGGACGGCATATATGGTGCCTGTTTTTGGTCACTTTTTGAAGTCAAATGAATTTCTGTTTGGATTATTATGATGTAAGAGCATTAAAAGTTAATCATATGAATTGAAACTTTACCATATGCTGAAATGTAAGTTTTATTTTGATGAGTTTTTAACACTTGGTACATAATATAAACGAGAAGTTTTTTCTGCTAGAAAAAATATTAACTTTAAATTTGTAAATTAAATTTTAAAATATTTCCAAAATCTATAATCAGAAAGACAGAAAGATACAGAAAGATAGACTGAAATGACCAATCTGATTACTAAAAGATAGATTACTAAGAGTGGGAGAGAACGATTCATTTAATTTTGATGGTGCATTATATTTCGTAATGCAAGTGCATCGATTCCGTCTTTAAAGAAAAACCGCTAAGCAATTGTCGGAGATAGAATAGAACACACACCTCTTAGTTGCAAATTCATGGAGTTTCCCGCTGTTGGAGAAGATGATGAGACCCACTTCTGCATCGCACAACAGTGAGAGCTCATAAGCTTTTTTCAATAGTCCATTCTTTCGCTTGCAGAAAGTAACCTGCCGGCTCGTTCTATTCTCAATCTTCTTGATCTCAATCCTGCCCCGCCCCATGATTTCTCCGTTTGTTATCGGTAAACCCTACTGCTCGACGTGAGCTTAAAGAGCCAGAACGTTTGGCAGACATCAGAAGGGCAATTAATTACCAGGTACTTTCTTCCCAATAAAATATTTTACAGCGTAGAACACTGTGTGTAGTACCCATGTCAAATCAAAACTGTTTGATGAAAGAATTTGATGTTCAGTTTGTCCGGCTGGTGGTCTCTGGAAACCCTAAAACGCTTTGCATGGGTTACCCAATTTATTAATGGATGTCCAGATCTTCCACATTTAGGACGGTCGAAAATACATTAAAAAACACGAAAAAACATGTAGCCCATGTGAACATCAACCCCGCCATGACGACATTTGACAATCCAGAATTGAAGACGAATATATAATATTAAGGGATTCTATTAATATAAATATCAAGTTCATCAGAATGAGATTCAATTAATATATTAAAATTATAGTCATGTTTACGAGGTGGCCTTTGCAGATCGAGACTGTCTGCGCGTTCATGGATGGTTCGTTTGGTCCGAGAATGACTTCAGTATTGAGATAACGGTTGAGTATCATGATGTTGTGGGGACATATAGCTTGTCGCCATAATTAACTTCTTTGTCATTATCACATATTATTTTAATCACGTGTTTAATTATTTATTTGATTTAATATGTTTTATTATTTTAAAACATAGTCTGGATAAATATCACTTGCATTTTTTATTTAATATAAGTATATTTGACAAGTTTGTAATATGTAAAGTTATGTGAGTGATGAAAGCATGATTGTGTTTGTTTATATTTCAAATTAAAGTAATAGTATTTGAAATTATTTGAGTGGTTACACTTAAGGGTTATAGTTTGTAGTTTTAAAAATTAGATGTTGTGGGAACATATAGCTTGTCGCCATAATTAACTTCTTTGTCATTATCACACATTATTTTAATCACGTGTTTAATTATTTATTTGGTTTAATATGTTTTATTATTTTAAAATATAGTCTCCATAAATATCACTTGCATTTTTTATTTAATATGAGTATATTTGACAAGTTCGTAATATGTAAAGTTATGTGAATGATGAAAGCATGATTGTGTGTTTATATTCCAAATTAAAGTAATAATATTTGAAATCATTTGAGTGGTTACACTTAAAGGTTATAGTTTGTAGTTATAAAAGTTATAGCAAGTGATTACACTTAGAAGTTATAATAATAATGGTCTGAATCAATCTCATAGATCAAGTAAGTACAATAAGATCCAATTGCCAATTTAACTTAAAAAAATATTTAAATACTCCATAAACCACTCCACATATACATCACTTCACAAATGAGTTGGTAAATATGTTTATTTTATATTGCATTTCACATTTTTTACATTGTACAACATTATATATAAAAAACTACATTCCATTTAACAAATAAGTTGGTAAATATGTTTAATATTGAATGTGTATCTCTACAATCTTAACAAATGAGTTGGTAAATATGTTTAATATTGAATGTCTATCTCTACAATCTAATATATTATTTATTTCATTTTACATTTTCACATTTAATATTGTTGTACATTTAATAGTATTTAATTTATATTTTAAATTAAAATAATAGTATTTAAAATCATTTGAGTGGTTACATTTAAGAGTTATAGTTTGTAGTTATAAAAGTTATAACACCGAATTACACTTAGGAATTATAATAATAATGATAGGAATCAATCCCATATCAAGTAAGTACAATATGATCCAATTGCCAATTTTTCTCATCAATATAATTTATTCTTCTAAATTATTTTAAATTTGATTGAAAACACTAAACTTAAAAAATATTTAAATACTCCAAAAACCACCCCACATATACATCACTTCACAAATGAGTGGTGAATATGTTTAACATTGAATATCTATCCCTACAATATGTCATTTTATATTGCATTTCACATTTTTTACATTATACAACATTTTATATAGAAAACCGCATTCCATTTAACAAATGAGTTGGTAAATATGTTTGATATTGAATGTCTATCTCTACAATCAAATATATTATTTATTTCATTTTACATTTTCGCATTTAATATTGCTTTACATTTTTAAATTATGTTTTTTCTAAATGAAATGTTGTATTTAGCATTTAACTTTTATTATAATTATTTATTAAATCTTTATATTTTAAAATGATAAAGCTAATTATATAATTTCATTTTAAAAAGTAAGAGTATTTTTAGGTATGCAATATAATTTACTTAATGTAATACAATATATTAATTAAATTTTAAATTAAATATTATTTATCATATAAGTTTTATAAAAAAAGAGACGGATATTTATCCTCACTGTAATCTTAAAATTTTATTATAATAATAATAATTATTAAAATTATTAAATTATAGTATCAAAAAGATTTTTTTATACTTAAAATAATATTTATATTCAATCTCTTATTTATTATAAATATCTTATTTTTTTTATTGTATTGGTTAATTAACATTGTTTATATAGATTCTACTTTATACTCAAAATAATATTTATATTCAATTTCTCTTATTTATTATAAATATATTTTTTAAATTGTATTGGTTGACTAACGTTTGTTTATATAAATTCTACTTAATATTATAACTTTTTTAGTTGTAATAATTTTATTATTATTGATTTTATTTTAAAAATAATAAATATACAATAACTAATATTATTTATAATGCTAATTTAATTTTCTTTCTTTTTTTGAAAAAAATTAAATTTTAAATTTGATTTTTTTCAAATTTATCATAATTGAATTTTAAATTATAATAACTAATTTTTTAGATTATAAAAATAATATAAAATATATTAATATTAATATAAGCAATATAATCTAAATATCTAATGTAAATTTTCACTCTAACACGGTACTACTATTTTTAGAGAAAATAAATAGGATGTTATTCTAAATAATAGATATGTAGTATTTGGAAATTTTATATATAATAACAAATCTAAGGTTAAATTATAAATATTACAATCATATTTATTAATAAATAAAACACACTAATAAATGTAGTTGATAAATATTCGTAGGCATATATAACCCACTTTTGGTATTATTTATTTATTAACATTAACATTAATAATTTTATTATTATTTATAAATTATGTGTTATATTTTATATATTATTGAATACTGTAAATTAACCAATTAATAAAAAATATAAAAATATTAATATTAATATTAATATTTAATAATTAAAAAATATATAAATATTAATATTTAAAATTAATAATTATAATGTTAATAATATTAATAATTATAATCTCAATAATATTAATAATTATAAAGTATTAGTAATTAATTATTAATTATTTTATTATTAAATAATTTAAAATTAATTATTAGTAATTAATATTATAAACCCAAGGGATTAATATCATAAACCCAAAGGTTTAAAAACCCAAGGGATTATCCCTAATGGGGGCAATTTTAAGGCAACACGTGGAGGTTGTACCACATGAGTGATTCTAAGTGGTTATGGTGGGAGGGGTAGACCTCTCGGTCCCTTCGCACGTTCATATGCTACGGGAGTGATACCAACATTATGGCATTGTTTTGTGTGAAGCATTACTTCGAGTGTGTGTGTAAGGGTGGCAAAGAATTAAAGCCATACATGATGACTGCATCAGGCATTTTCATTTGTCTCTGTGCTCAGTTATGGCGCTGGGAGTCTGGGTGGCTACTCAGAAGGAGAGGGAAGCATAGGAGATTGTCGTTCATTGGATCATGAAGTGTGGATGCTCGAAGTGAAATTGGATAGGGGTCGGGAGCTCATATGGTCTACTCGATTGAGAATTCTGGTTATTAGTGGTATATGGAAAGCCCGGGTGCGGAAGGATAAATTTTCATGACCTAGTGGTAATTGTTATTGCCTCCTTTTCGTCGGGTGGTGGCACTTGCTAGTTGGGAAACCCCGCATTCAATGGAGGAATCTCACGTGCCCCTATTCTATTGTTGTTTTTTAGAGTGACGAGGCTTGGGAGGGATCCCCTACGAATTTCAGTTGTTGAATTTGGTAGGTGGGTGTCTTTCTTGCAATTATCTCGGATCGAAAACTACCCCGCTTTCCCTAGGTGGCGCTTAATTTTCACTGATTATCTAGAAGGTGGTGGCTTTAGTTATTTCTAGTGCGGGTGATCCTTAGGGGGTCGAAGGTGCCACCTTAGCGAATTTGTGATTTTCCAAGTAGTGCTTCTAGGGCTTTCAATTGAGGGGGTGTGATTTATCGTGTGGATAGTTCTATGTCATGTGTTTGAACAAGTTGTTCCTCAACTGCGGGAAGTTTTGAAGTCACCAACGTGCAGGGGAAACTCTTCCTCCCATTTAACCCTTGTTTCTGAAGGGGCATCTGCAAAGGCCCTTATCACCGTCCCGCCTAGTCAAGGTGGCAAGATGATTGGGCGTGTACAGAGAGGAACTGCTGGTGTGAGAGGAGGCAGATGAGGTGGCAAGCTGGGAGCGTGTCATGGTGAAGGGCCGCGTAATGGTGGCAAGTGTGGGGTGAACTGAGGTGTAGGGGTGCACGATCGTGGGCTGATTAGTAGGGTCGACGAAACCTATGGCGATAGGATGAAGCGTGGCTCAGTTTCACTCGATACTTAGGAGTGGAAGGGTCTCTAGCACTGCTTCCTGGAGTATTATCAGGCTCTCTTTGTTAGTTTGATGGATAGAGTGGACGTTGTTGAACGAATTCGGCATGGGGAACATGCAGTGCAGATGGCCTCTTTGGAGCATTTGCATTACTTTCAAAGCCAACTTTAGGAAATTCTAGTTGTGGTCTGGCAGGGGAAAAATCAACTCATGGAGAAACTTTAAAAGGTGGAGACATGAATTGCACACTATGAAGGACACGTTGATGACTTCCACCCTCCATACGCCTCCTAAAACAAACCTGGACAACCCTGTACCCTGGACAACCCTACGTCGATTATGTCTAATGATTAGCATGATTTCTGGTGTCCTTTTTGTTTTAGTTGTGTTTTGGTGCTTGTGGACCAATCGTTTATGGGCTCTATCCTTAGCGTAGTTTTTGTATTTTTTTCATCTGGTGAAATATTTGGCTAATAAACTCGGTCGGGGTGAGACCACCTATTTTGGGACAGACTCTATGTACTCCTTTTTCAGAAATTAATAGAATCTTAACTTACAAAAAAAAACCCAAGGGATTAATAAACCCAAAGAGAGGGGGATTATGAACCCAATGGAATAATATTAAACCCAGGGCATTAATATTATAAACCCAAGGTATATAAACCCTAAGATAAACATTATAAACCCTAAAATCAACATGGTTGACCATGGATGGCCATGGCTGACCATGGTTGATTTTGATATTAAGGCAATCCTTGTCAGAATGTGATGTTGGACCATGGTGACCATGATTGATTTTCATATTAAGGTAATCCTTGTCAGAATTCAATTTTGGACCATGGTTGACCATGATTGATTTTCAAATCCATACATTCTTTGTCACAATGTGACATTGGACCATGGTTGACCATTGTTGATTTCCATATTGAGATAATTTTTGCCACAATGTGACATTGGACCATGGTTGACCATGGTTGATTTATATATTGAGATAATCTTTGTCACAATTCGACGTTGGACCATGGTTGACCATTATTTACTTTATCAAACATGGTTGACCATGATTCATTATGCTAGACCATGGTTGATCATGATTGATATTATACACCCAATAGTTTAATACTTAAACAAAAGGGATTATAAACCTAAGGGAACAATATTAAACCCTAGGAATATGAACGCTTAGATTCATAAACCCAAGGGATTGATATTATAATCCCAAGGGAATAATATTAAACCCTAAGAATATGAACCGTTAGATTAATAAACCCAAGGAATTAAAACTAAAAAGCCAAGGGATTATAAACTCAAGGTAATATTATATAATTGAGGTATATATATCTAAACCCTAAGATAAATATTATAAACACTTAAAAAACATGGCTAACCATCATTGAATTTCATATTGAGACAATATTTGTCACAATGTGACGTTGGATCATGCTCGACCATGGTTGAACCCTTAAAAATATAAATACAAGGGAATAATAAACCCAAGGGATTAATATTAAAACACCAAGGCATTATGAACCCAAGGGTATAATATTAAACCCAAGGCAATAATATTATAAACCCAAGGTATATAAAACCTAAGATAAATATTATAAATCACAAAATAAACATGGTTGACCATGGTTTATTTTCATATTGAGACAATCATTGTCACAGTGCAACATTGGACTATGTTTGACTATGCTTGACCATGATTGATTTTCATATCGATACAATATTTGTCACAATGTGATGTTGGACCATGGCTGGCTGTAGGAATATGAACCCTTATATTATTTACCCAAAGGATTGATATTATAAACCCAAGGATTTAATACTAAAACCCCAAGGGATTACGAACCCAAGGCATATAACTCCTAAGATAGATATTATAAACCCTAAAATAAATATGATTGTTTATTCTTGACCATGGTTGATTTTCATATTGAGACAATCCTTTTTAGAATGTGACATTGGACCTTGGTTGTCCCTACTCGACCAGGATTGATTTTCATATCGAGACAATCTTTGTTGCAATGCGATGTTGGACCATGGTTGATTTTCATATTGAGACAATCTTTATCACAATGCGACGTTGGACCATGTTTGACCATAATTTACCTCGAGTGAGCATGGTTAACCATTTAACAATTAATTAATGAATGAACAAATTTTTTTAAATTAATTAATCAGTTAACTTTAAATAATAAATTATTTATTTATAACTATTTATAGTAAAATAATCAACAATGATTAATTAATTAATAATCAATTAATTGATTGATTATATTTAAAAAATTAATTGATTGATTATATTTAATCAATTAATTATAATGAATTAATAAATAATTAATCAATTTATTATTAATATTAATTACTTTTTATAGTTAAGTAGCTAATAAGTAATTTTATATAAATTTTTAATTTTAGATTTTTATAATAAATTAGCTAATTTTACATTGTAAATTAATAAATTATTTATTTATAATTATTTATAGTAATCACACATAATCAATAATGATTAGTTAATTAATAATCAATGAATTGCTTGATTAATATACAATGAATTATTATAATGAATTAACGAAAAATTAATTATTTAATGATTATAATTAATTATTGTTATTTTTTTATAATTAAGTAATCAATTAATTAATAATTAATAATTTTTACATTTTTCGAATAAATTAATTAATTTTATCTGGTAAATTAACTAATTTCCAATTGCAATTAATTATTAATTTAGATAAAATCTTTCGGAATAATCACATCATTAGGATTAGGTCGACGTTTCGAACCATTTAATGTGGTTCATCCTCAGGACAAGGTGAAGAAAAAAAACAGATCACATAGAATAAATACTAGGGATGCATCATTGCCTAGAAAAAGCTGTTGAAACTAGTTGTTAGAAACTAGCCGATATTTGACTAGTTTATAACGGCTAGTTTCAATAGTTTTTTCTGGGCAATGACGCATCCCTACAATTTATTCAATGTGATCTGTTTTTTCTTCACCTTGTCCTAAGGATGAACCACGTTAAATGGTTCGAAACATCGACCTAATCCTAATGATGTGATTAATCCGAAAGATTTTTATCTACATTATGGATCACAAAAGTCTTAGATCTAAAATTATTAATCTTATAATCAAATAATTAAAAATGAATTAATCAATTAATAATTAACTAATCAATTATTAAATTTTCAATTAATTTTTATTATTTTTAATTAATAAATATCAATTAATTTATTCGTTATTTATATATTAATTTTTTAATCAACTTATTGTTATTTCAAAATGCAAATTTCTGTGATTCATAATGCTATGAAGGAATAGTTTGGTAAACCCTATCATAATCTTTGTTGCAATACTCACCGTCCTAGCCTTTTAAGATGTCAAAATTATAGTGAGCTCGGGAGGCTTCTCTCCAAGATTTTTGAGTATAGGAATAAAATATTAAATCAAATTAAATAACTCTTTTCTTTAGGTCCGATAGACAAAAGATTGGTCTCAGTGGACGTTAACCATCATCATCATCATCTTGATCAAATCTGGCTTGTCCTCCATTGAGAATACGACTATGTTTAGATATTTGATGTATAAGAAGAAGCTTGATAACATGGAATAAAAAAGGCTCCCTAAAATTGCATCTAACTGTAGTCAAAACCCTCACCTTCGCCTCAAGTGCAGGTGACATAAGGATGTCCAGTCCTTGCTCAACCATTGGGGAATTAAGGAGGAGCTCAATATGGGAAGAAATGATAATATCAAAAATATTATTACCTCCAAGTTTAAGGACAAGTTGTGGGAGGATCAAGAGTTGGAGGGTAAAATGAAGCTAATATACTATAAGGAAGTGATCAACCCCACCCTTGACAATTAGAATTATCTCTCTCTGTTGTCCAACAATTAAAAAAAATGATCATCACTAAGATTAGAACTAATTCCCATGAGCTTCGGAGTGAGACCGGGTGGTGGTCTATTCCCAAGACCCCTTGGAAAAATAGAATCTGTCAGATTTGTGATTCTAAGCAGGTGGAAGATGAAAAGCACTTCCTTTTAGACTACCCCACTCTTACTCACATTCGCTCTCAATTCCCTACCATCTACCACACTTCCAATCTTCTTGACCTATTAAGCCAACCCACTTATAGCAATCTTGGAGCACTTATTTTCCTTCTCTTCGACCATAGAAACAAGATTTTGAAGAATCAAACTTAGATTCTTTCTTCTCTCTTGAGGTCCAATAGACCACATTGGTCTTAGCGGATGGTAACCACCAACATCATCATCATTATTAATTAATCAATCAATAAAATAATTATAATTTTTTACTCTACCAATAATAAGTTTTTTTAAATCTATTAATTGATTATTATTATTAATTAAATAATTATTTGATTTATTTATTTATTTTAATTACAATTAATGAAAACACTTATCAAAAAAATAAATTTCAATTATTATAATTTTAAGATACCAAGGTCTGGTTAAACCATTGGGAAATCAATGAAAATGTTGCATTGAAAAATATTAATAACATTAAAAATATTGTTACTTCTAAGTTTAAAGAGAAAATGTGGTGCGAGAAAGATTTAGAGGCTAAAAGAAAATTAAGATATTATAAGGAGGCCATCAACCCTACTCTAGAAGATCAAAAGTATCTCTCTGTTTTAACTAACTCAAAGAAAAAAATTAATATAGCCATGATAAGGACAAACTCTCATGAGCTCCATAGTGAAACAGGTCGTTGTGCAGTTCCTAAAACACCATGGGTGGAAAGGATCTGCCATCTCTGTCAGAATATGAATATTGAGGATGAAAATCACTTCCTTTTAGAGTGCCCTACATACACCCACATTAGATCTTAGTTTCATAATCTGTGTTGCAATACCAACCTTCCTAGCCTTTTAAAATGTCAAAATTATAGTAAGCTCGGAACGCTTCTCTCCAAGTTCTTTGAGCATAGAAGTACAATTTTAAAACAAACTAAATAATTCATGGACGTTAACCATTATCATCATCATCATCATCATCAATAATTTATCATTTTTATAATAATAATTACTTTTATTTATATAAAAATAACTAATTTAAATTATTATAAAAATACTAATAATTAATAATTAAAACAAATAAAAAAAATTATAATTAATTATAATTTATTTTAATTAATTATAAAATATAGAAAATATAAATGTTTTGTTATATATTTTATGCTTTTTTTTAAGCTTTTTATTTGAAGATGAGTGGGTGACGTGGGGGAAACAACGTGAACATCCCCGACCTCGACTAGTCAGAGGTTGGAAGTTGGGACTGAGTGCATTTGACAGTCGAGTATGTAGGAGAGTGCTCAATTTTGGAACGACATAGCCGGATCCATTAGATTTTCATAAAGTTGAAAATAATTAATATTATTTTATATTAATGGAGAAATGGTTACACAAGTTGTAACGTATCTCCTTAGTTTAGGATTAGTTCCTACAATTTAGGAGTTTGTTTGCAACTTCCTAATTCCTAGTGATGTACTTAATGATGTAATGTCTCATTCATGAACGTAGAGTAAACTCAGAGTGTTCTCTCTGTTTGAGTGCAGTCTCCAGGTGCAGTACTCACCTGTGAGCTGCAACTCCTTCTTTTTCAATTCAGTGTCATTTTTATCTTGGTATCGGAGCTCAGAGTAGGGACAGCCTTAATTTTTTTTTTAGGATGCATCATTGATTACAGAACCGTAGTGGTGGAAGAGCTTACAGAAGTTTTCGTAGATTCAGGTGGACTGCAGTAACACCTGAAACATAGGTCTCAGATGACTGATCATCTCTGAGTAGGAGAAAGGATTGGCGTAGATTTTTCGCGAACAGTCGCGCCATTGGCGCGAGTTTTAGGGAGCTAAGCGCGCCAGCGCGCCAAAATACGCGATTGGCGCGGAAGTACACGCAAAATTCGCACCAGGGTTGGTACTCGCGCGCATTTTGATTTCGGCGCGGATTTTTCGCATCGGAGAAGCGCCAGGGCTGGGAGTCGCACGCATTTTGATTTGGGCGCGGATTTTTCGCATCAAATAAGCGCTAGTCTCTTTCTCTTTGGGAAGGTCTGCAATTTTTTTTGCAGATCGGCCTTGCCCGGTGGTGGCACATTGAAGTTCCGAATTCGCCCGGTGGTGGCAGATCGGACTTGCCCGGTGGTGGCAGATCGGACTTGCCCAGTGGTGGCGCATTGAAGTTCCTGATTTGCTCGGTGGTAGCAGATCGGACTTGCCCGGTGGTGGCGCATTGAAGTTCCGAATTCGCTTGGTGGCAGCAGATCGGACTTGCCCGGTGGTGGCGCATTGAAGCTCCTGATTTGCTCGGTGGCAGCAGATTGGATTTACCCGGTGGTGGCACATTGAAGGTACAATTTTTTTGGAAAACAGTGGTCAGGATCTGGTATGAGGTAATTTTTTTTTAGTGTGTCTTGCAATTATTCAGTTGAATTATTCATCATAGGATCAGAAAGTTTATCAGTCCAATATGAATAACAGTATAGAATCGTATCTCCACGAGTCTGGCAAACTCGATGGATCGAATTTCTCCAACTGGAAATTCAAGATACAAACTTTACTTGAAAGCGCAAATGCATGGTCGATCGTTACAGGAAGTGAGCTGAGACCAGGATCAGCTGCACAAGAACAAGACTGGGATAAAAGGGAGACAAAAGAAAAGGTCATATTGAAGATGTCCGTCAAGGACAATATTATCCCGCATATTAGAGACTGTAAATCGGCCACTGACATTTGGACGATGATTAAAAACCTATACCAGACACAGAATACAAACCGTGTCTTGTCACTCAAAGGCAAGCTGTTTGCGATGAAGATGGAGGAGAATGAGTCCGCTGCTGGATTCATTGTGAGAGTCAAAGACCTGAAGGACAGATTGGGAGATATCGGAGAGAAAGTTTCCGATTTGGATCTGGTCACGATCACATTGAACGGAATGACAGATGAATATCATATGTTCATCACTGGACTGGAAGCGAGGGAGAAAGCCCCTACGTTTGAAGAGCTGACAGGGATCCTGCTACAAGAAGAAGAGCGACGACAAAATTTGAAATCGCAGAGCAATGACCTTGCTCTGATGGCGAAAAGGAGACAGTATAGAGGGAAGCAGCCACAGCAACAACAACAACCACAGCAACAGCAGAGAGGAGCCAACACATTTCAGAAGAGACCATTTAAAGGTATGTCTGCTAATAATTTTCCCAGCAAGAAATGTTTTTACTGTGGAAAACCTGGTCATCAGATTAAAGAGTGTTATAAGAGGCAGGCAGACGAAGTAAGAAACAAACAGAGAAAGCACAAAGGTTACTTCGTTGAGGAAGATGAGGATCAGAGCCACAAACTTCGACTATTCACAGCTGATTGTGTTCTTTCAGCTTCAAAGGGAGATGAGGACGACATATGGTATGTCGACTCTGGTGCATCCTCACATATGACAGGTAAGATGGAATGGTTTGAATTTCTTGAAGAAACTTCATGTGGGTCGAAAATCTATTTAGGAGATGATAGTGGATATCAGATCAAAGGATACGGTCATATTCCGGTAAAGTTACCTAGTGGTGACATTAGACATCTTAAAAATGTATTGTATGTGCCCGGAATTAAGAAAAATTTGATCTCTGTATCTATGATCACTGATCAAGACATGCAAGTTCAATTCTTTAAGACTAACTGTGTCATAAAGGATAGCCAGATGGAAACAGTTGCAATAGGAGTGCGTGTGGGGAGCCTGTACAGACTAGATGTGAAAAGTATGCCACAGCAAGCCATGGTTACAACTGGATCGACAGAAAATCTCTGGCACCAGAGATTCGGCCATCTTAATCTGCAAGACCTCATCCTACTTCAAAGAAAAGGTATGGTTGATGGACTCCCTGCTTTCCATAATGTTCAGTTGGATTGTGATGGATGTGCATTAGGGAAAATGCATAGAGAAGAGTTCCCTTTGCATGTTAATAGAAAGGAAAGAGATATTTTAGAACTGGTGCATACAGACATATGCGGACCTATGCAGACTAGGTCACTAGGAGGTGCATATTACTTTCTCTTATTTACAGATGATTGCACTAGGTTCTCATGGATATACTTTCTAAGTAAAAAGAGTCAGACCTTTCAATATTTTAAAGAGTTTAAATCTATGGTAGAAAACCAGACAGGAAAAAGGATAAAAATTCTCCGCTCAGATCAAGGGGGAGAATACAGGTTGGGAGAATTCATGAATTTCTGCAAGCAGCATGGGATTATTCAACAGTTCACAGTGCCCCACACTCCTCGGTAGAATGGAGTGGTAGAATGAAAGAACAGAACTCTTGTGGAGTGCGCAAGGAGCATGCTTCAAGGTAAGGGTCTATCAAATGGTTTTTGGGCAGAAGCTATTAACACTGCTGTATATTTAAAGAATAGGAGTCCTACTAAATGTCTAGGCTTCAAAACCCCTTTTGAGGCATTGTTTGGATTCAAACCAGCAGTGAGTCATTTAAGAATATTTGGGTCAAAAGCTTATGCTCATATACCTAAGGCAGATAGGAAGAAGTTAGATCCAAAAGCCTTGAATTGTATCTTTGTTGGATATGGCACTGAGTTCAAGGCATATAAGTTATTTAATCCTGTGACTCATAAGGTTTTTGCAAGCAGAGATGTCATATTTCATGAACAGGTTGAAGAAGGAAAGGATGACTCTAACAGTGATTGGCACATTCCATTGCTAATGGAAGAAAACAATGAGGATGATGAAGTGCAGGAGCAGAAACAAGAAGAAGAAGTAACAGGTAACGTAATCAATGATGCAAGCCCGGAGAAGGCTGAAATAGATAGATTTGAGGTAAGTCCCCTACCAAGGAGATCAAGTAGGAAGACTCAATTACCATCCAGATTGAAAGACTATGCATTAATGACAAACATTTTAAACATTGTAGAACCTGCAAATTATGAAGGAGCATGTCAATCTGATGCATGGAGGGCTGCAATGCATGAGGAAATTGAATCAATTAATAAAAACCATACTTGGGATTTGGTTGAATTTCCTGAAGGTAAAACCCCCATAGGATGAAAATGGTTGTACAAACCTAAAATAAATGCAGATGGGAGTATAGAAAAACTTAAAGCTAGACTGGTAGCAAAGGGTTACTCACAGCAAGAGGGAATAGATTTTGATGACACCTTTGCTCCTGTAGCCAAATTAAACACCATTAGAATGCTAATTTCCTTAGCAACAAAACATAAATGGCATCTACACCAGCTAGATGTTAAGTCTGCATTTCTGAATGGTGACTTGAAAGAAGAAATTTATTTAGTTCAGCCTGAAGGTTTTGTGAAAAAGGGGCAGGAACATCTTGTTTGTAAATTGAAAAAGGCACTTTATGGTTTAAAACAAGCACCCGGGTCGTGGTATGAGAAGATTGACTCATTTTTTGTACAACATGGCTTTCATAGGAGCTTGAATGATCCAAATCTGTATACCAAGTTTAATAAACAGAGGCAAATTATTTTGATTTCTTTGTATGTAGATGATATGATCATAACAGGGGATGCTAACAATCTGATCAAAGAAATCAAACAGCAGATGTCACAAGTGTTTGAGATGAAAGATCTCGGAAATCTACATTATTGCTTGGGATTGGAGGTATGGAAAGATTCTCGACAGACTTTTCTTACACAAGGGAAGTATGCCAGAAGCTTGTTGGAAAGGTTCAGAATGGAGCAGTGCAGATCAGCAGCAACACCATTGCAGCAGAACTTAAAGTTGAGCAGTGACGATGGTACTAAAGAGGTGGATGCCACTATGTATAGACATCTAGTTGGAAGTTTGATATATCTCACTACAACTAGACCAGATTTGGCATACTCTGTTGGTATGTTGAGCCAGTTCATGTCGAAACCACTCGAAAGTCACTGGATTGCAGCAAAAAGTGTGTTGAGGTATCTTAGTGGTACTAGTAATTATGGAATTTTGTACACTGACACTTCTGATGTTACTCTAGCAGGTTTTTCAGATTCAGATTGGGCAGGTAACTTGGATGATCGAAGGTCTATCACAAGTTACGCGTTCAGCATTGTATCCGGGGTCATAGCATGGAGCAGCAAAAAGCAAAATACTGTAGCCTTATCTTCATGTGAAGCTGAGTACCAAGCATTGTGTGCAGCCACATGTGAAGCTATCTGGTTGAGAAGACTTCTCAACGATGCAGGAGAAGAACAGAAAGAATCAACTATCATCAAAACTGACAACCAGAGCACCATCAAGCTTGCATACAATCCAATATTTCATAAAAATACCAAGCACATCGACACTCAGTTCCATTTTGTTCGAGAGAAACTACAGTCAAAAGAGATATTTGTTGAATATTGTAAAACTTGTGATAATATGGCTGGTATTTTTACTAAGCCTCTTGGGCACATGTGGGATACAGAGCCAATCTTATGACCCGATTATCTACTTCTACTTTATGAATGTGAGCATACATATTTATATCCCGCTCCTTACTATCTTACTCCATTTTTATTCCCATACGGCCAACTCATAATAATACAGAACTTTTTAAATTGATACCGAGGATTTAACATACACTGTGCTTTACAATTTACCTCCACTTTATTCGAGATCTAACAATCTTGGCACATCGACCTTTGCAATCATCTTCGTTGGTCGTTCTCTGGTTCTGCACAGAAACAGAGTTCTGCACATTCATCAATTGAATTGGAATGGTCTTCGTGCCTTCAGCCTCAATAAATTCTATTCAGAATTTGAACATCCACACCAATCACTCTGCAAATAGATTGCTCCAAGGATATTCAACAGTATAATTGTTTCATCAAATACTTCACATGTATCCTGCAATCTGCTGTATTATGTGTTCCAATTGTACCGCTCCAAGCTTCCTGCAATGATTTTCAAAACATTATCACAAATCTCAATCGATCTCGCTATTTGACCGATCTTACTGCAAATAAAAATTGACTTGTTGCAATTGATTCTCCCTCATCCCTGTGCGGCCTATTAAACATTTCATTTCTCTATTTATAACAGTTTCAAACATATTTATATATCGCAACACCCAGATATACAATATATCGATTCACAAATCGATGGATCACCATATGCCATAAGAATTGGGCGTTTATCCTCACTTTGGTGCGATGTTACATAACTTCATAATTTTAATCACTTCCGTCTTCATTCTGATGCAACCAATTGGTGATCAGAGATCGCTGACTTAAATCCCAATCGGTGACCAGATGTCAATACAATCTGCCTCAGTTGGAATTCGATTCAATCGGAACCAATTCCAATTTCAAACGAAGTTTCAGTTTCTGTGAATAAACAAAGGGCGTTTCTCTAGACAAAAATATGATCCGGATCAAGTCTCAATTGGCTAATGGATACGGTCTCTTTCCTGAACTGAGTATTGTGGTAACTCTGTGGGGAATGAACTCGGCAACTCCGCAGAACAACTAAACACAAACCCACTACCCCAAAACCCGATTTGTCTCAAAACTGAGAAACAATACAATGTCATGCAATGCAATGAAACCCTGTAATCCATTGCCTTCATAATTATATAAGCCCCTTCTAATTCATCTCTCTAATTAGCAAACCTGAGACATCAAATTTACAAAGCCTTCGTACCTAGACTGTAATGTTTGAGCGCACCAATTGATTTCAGGTTATAATTGACCTTGAACAAATTACAGAGGGAGGAACAACCCCAATAAATTGAATTTAAACAGAGCACATTTCTCATTGTCGATCGAACTTCATTTGTATCTCTGTGCCGGCGTTTACAATTGCAAATGTCAGTTACTAGAAATCGAGTTTGTTCCTTCGTATGGATTGCTTCATAGGATTTCTTTAATGTCAATTGAACTATTTTTAAACAGCGCCTCCAGCGTTCAATTTACAATTTGAATTGGTTTTAAAATGGATTCACAACAGTTCTTGACAGCGATTTACACTAATAGCAAACCAATCCAAAAGAAAAATATTATGCCATGGGTCGATACAAACAGAGGATTAAAATACAACCCTTTTTACACAGAATTTAACGCATTTCATACTCAAGGATTATGCAACACGATTTTCACATTCGCTGGCACTTTTTTCACAATTCTATCAAATCAAACTACAGGTCGATATACACAGATATGAATTTACATTGCCATATTAAATTTAATCCTTCCAGCTTCAATTTAATCGACCGATACACCAATCCATAAATATACTTTCAATCAATCAAAACATATATATAATCTGAAACAATGACTTACAACCTTTTGTTGGCCAGATCTTCAACGTTCTTGGCCCTTACAATTTCTAAAAACTGACTTCACACACTCTTTTTTTTTTTTTCTATCCTCACTCTCTTCAATTATATAAGGAAAACACAATTGATACAAATACATGGTTTCATGAATCAATTCTGATTCTGAACCAGAAATCTCTCAACCTCTCCTAAAAAAACCCCACTCTTTTCTAAACTAACACTAAATAAAGCTTTTAAAATCTCTCATACTCTATTCTAGCCAAATAAATCCAACTATTTGGCCTAATCTCCATACAAGGAGGATCACTCAGCCACCTGCACCCTTTCCTCAATAAATAAACACCCTCACAAATTTAAACAAATAATTTAATTAAATTATTTTCTTTCAGCCCCTTGCTAGTCACAACATGTGACCATACTATCACATTGCTGACTAGCCTGAATGCTCCTGCATCAGACTCCCAAAGTTGAAAGTTTCCATGACCTCCTGGTCATGTGTTTCTTCTGCTGTCCATCCAGTATCCCAAACTTTACTTTGTAACTGGTCATCACTTTCATTATGCTGCTGATTTAATTCTTCTGCCACTGTCACTTCTGTTCCTCCAGATTTCCAAATCTTAATTTGTTGTTGTCCTCTGTTCTTGCTTATACAAATTCCTGTGGTCAATTTCTCCTTCTTGCTGTCCCTCTTCTCATCTAATTTCATCTTCCACAATTTCTCAATTTCCTTCTTACCATTTGTCTTTAACTGAACTCCACTGACATCTGTCTGCTGTACATTCTCCTTTTCCATACTTTCCTCTTTCATTTGTTTATCTTCAGCTCCTTTAATCATGACAATTTCCATGTCAATACCATCATTCTCAAAATTATTAAATACATGCTCAAAATATCTTTCTGTTTCAGCCATTTCTTCCAGCAATCTCAGTTCTTCATCAACATGCATAAGCACATTGTCCAATCGCTCCTCACCTGTCAAACCTGAAAACATACACAACATGTCAGTTTCAAAAATGAAAGGCTCTTCATTCGAAGCCTCAATGATCAGCTCCTCATGTTCCTCTGAACTATTCTGATAGTTCACTAAGTTATTGAGAAATTCTTCCTCAACATCTCTGATTTCTTCCTCATCAAAGAAAACTTCTGGGACTGCAACTTCTTGACTATGCTTGGCAACTTCATCATAAGTTTGTAGAATACCTTCCTGTTCTACACAATTTCTTCCAATACTCAGTTTGTCCAAATAAGACAATAATGCCTCTTCCTCTTCTTTGATAAGACTTTGATCTTTCAAAGATTTCCTTGGCTTACCTTCTTTAGCTAAATTCTCGGTGTGAGCTTTCCTTCCTTTCACTTCATAAATCTGCAATGCATTTGTTTCATTTCTTGTTTCCATCTCCCATTGGTCTCCTATCCATGCTAATATTCCTTCAAATATAATCCAATAAGTTTCCACTAAAAGAAGACATAACCATTCAGCCATACCTTTTAATTTTCTCCACCAATTGAAGTCTTGAAAGTCCTTATGCATCTCCTTTCTTGCTTGTCTTGCCTCTGCTCCTTTCACTTTTTCATACACAGGTTCAAATCCTTTAGGCTGCATACCTGCAAATTTACATTCACAAAAATAATTAATCCCAAAAATATGAGATCCTCTTGTCTGTGCAGATGATGTCAACACATTCCTCTCGTTCTGATCTGCATAGATCAGTTCTTCTCTACTGTCATCACTGTCTTCATCCCCAAGGAGAGATCCTTTCTCTGGTTCGCAGATGTATCCTATTTCTTCATTCTCAGTTGTTCGAAGTAATAATTTCTCAGCAAACAATTCTCTGACAGGCCATTTAACTCTTCTTCCCACATAAAATCCTTGTTTCCATTTTTCTCTAATTCCTTTCAATACCAGCTTCTCCAAATGACTGAGTTCTGCCTTCATCTCAACCAACTCTATGTCCCTTTCTTCTTTACTCATTCCTTTGAGTCCAACTGCTTCAGCACTCTTTTCCCTATGTCTGTGACTTTCCTTTGTACCCCTGTCATGACCATCAATAGTCAATTCCTTTCCTTCCTCTGGTGAACTTTCCTTGTTCACTAGTGAGCTGCAACTAACTTTTTCCATTTCGCCTGTAACAAGTCTCCTTCATGCCTCACCAAACTTTCCTGAGTTTAGCCTTTTGGCACCTATTGGTTCTTTCCTTGAACCTTTCACTGACTAACAATTCTACCCAGCACCCTTCTTGCTGGAATTGTTATCTCCTGTCCACAATCACAATTGTGGAGCTGCCTCATCAACTTCTACCCAACCTCAGTTGGAAGTTGTTCTCATCTCCTCTTGAATACTCCTTGGTTTAGGCTCTGCATCTTCAATTACTCACTTCCTTTCTTCATTCAGTAAATTTGTTACTGTCGGGTATTGTCACCTTTACGCCTCTAGGAATTCTTCTTGCTCGATCTTCTTTACATAGCTCATATGCTATGATGCTGGTACAACTCATTTCACCTTTCAGCAAATCCACTGCTTTCACTGACCTGCACAATCTTTTCACATCAAATCAGTCATGCAATCAACTTAAACATTCTTACCAGACCTTCCCGGGCATTCTCTGCTTCTCCATTCTGACCTCAACGTCGTTTGTAACCTGATCATCATCTTCATCAACACACTTCCTGGCAATTATACATCTGCTAAATTTAAAATTCAGTTTCCCAAAACAATCTTCAATCTCAACAGAGCCAGGCTCTGATACCAAAATTGATGCAGGGTAATCCTGCATGACCCAGTTATCTGCTTCCACATATGAATGTGAGCATACATATTTTATATCCCACTCCTTACTATCTTACTCCATTAAAATTCCTATCTGGCCAACTCATAATAATATGGGAACTTTTAAATCGATACCCAGGATTTAACATACCTTGTGGTTTACAATTTACCTCCACTTTATTCAGATCTAACAATCACTGTCACACATCGACCTTTGCAATCATCTTCGTTGGTCGTTCTCTGGTTCTGCACAGAAACAGAGTTCTGCACATTCATCAATTGAATTGGAATGGTCTTCGTGCCTTCAGCCTCAATAAATTATATTCAGAATTTGAACATCCACACCAATCACTCTGCAAATAGATTGCTCCAAGGATATTCAACAGTATAATTGTTTCATCAAATACTTCACATGTATCCTGCAATCTGTTGTATTATGCGTTCCAATTGTACCGCTCCAAGCTTCCTGCAATGATTTTCAAAACATTATCACAATTCTCAATCCATCTCTCTGTTTGACTGATCTTACTGCAAATAAACATTGACTTGTTGCAATTGATTCTTCCTCATCCCTGTGCGGCCTATTAAACATTTCATTTCTCTGTTTATAACAGTTTCAAGCATATTTATATATCGCAACACCCAGATATACAATATATCGATTCACAAATCGATGGATCACCATATGCCATAAGAATTGGGCGTTTATCCTCACTTTGGTGCGATGTTACATAACTTCATAATTTTAATCACTTCCGTATTCGTTCTGATGCAACCAATTGGTGATCAGAGATCGCTGACTTAACTCCCAATCGGCGACCAGATGTCAATACAATCTGCCTCAGTTGGAATTCGATTCAATCGGAACCGATTCCAATTTCAAACAAAGTTTCAGTTTCTGTGAATAAACAAAGGGCGTTTCTCTAGACAAAAATATGATCTGGATCAAGTCTCAATTGGCTAATGGATACGGTCTCTTTCCTGAACTGAGTATTGTGGTAACTCTGTGGGGAATGAACTTGGCAACTCCGCAGAACAACTAAACACAAACCCACTACCCCAAAACCCGATTTGTCTCAAAACTGAGAAACAATACAATGTCATGCAATGCAATGAAACCCTGTAATCCATTTCCTTCATAATTATATAAGCCCCTTCTAATTCATCTCTCTAATTAGCAAACCTGAGACATCAAATTTACAAAGCCTTCGTACCTAGACTGTAATGTTTGAGCGCACCAATTGATTTCAGGTTATAATCGACCTTGAACAAATTACAGAGGGAGGAACAACCCCAATAAATTGAATTTAAACAGAGCACATTTCTCATTGCCGATCGAACTTCATTTGTATCTCTGTGCCGGCGTTTACAATTGCAGATGTCAGTTACTAGAAATCGAGTTTGTTCCTCCGTATGGATTGCTTCATAGGATTTCTTTAATGCCAATTGAACTATTTTTAAACAGCGCCTCCAACGTTCAATTTACAATTTGAATTGGTTTTAAAATGGATTCACAGCAGTTCTTGACAGCGATTTACACTAATAGCAAACCAATCCAAAAGAACAATATTATGCCATGGGTCGATACAAACAGAGAATTAAAATACAACCTTTTTTACGCAGAATTTAACGCATTTCATACTCAAGGATTATGCAACACGATTTTCACATTCGCTGGCACTTTTTTCACAATTCTATCAAATCAAACTACAGGTCGATATACACAGATATGAATTTACATTGCCATATTAAATTTAATCCTTCCAGCTTC